>JAXIVJ010014070.1:0-35469 GCA_036785665.1 Chirona hameri | reverse complement strand
ACTCAAGTTGAACACTCAACAACAGCCATACAACGCCTATTGACCATACTGTCCTAATCGAGGAAGTGCAGGCCATGTCCACTTTAAAACAACGATGACATTATACGATTATCCGTTTCACATTCACATACGCGACACAAAGTTCCACACCGATTTGCGGTACATCGCATCATAACCAGAGATGCGCTCTTGCACGAACATATTGGAGGCACTGCAAAACCTATCGTAGCCAAAGAACATTCTAGCAGCGTTGTTGAAGCACACCTTTAATTTCTTAAGAATCAGACATATGAAACGAATGCCACAGATGCATGCAACTGAACGTTCGAGCAATAGGTATTGTACAACTATATCTTTACCGAGCACGTGCATATAGCGAATTTGCGGCTGAGTGAGTTGGCCCTGCAACATAATGTTCGATATTGTTGACGAATTTCCGAGTCATCGGCTCTGGTATATGTGTTGGAAAATCGATAGCCAAGATAATCATCAACAAAATGTAGTGCATACCACATAGTGTGATCCGAGGATAGAATCATGTTACTAAATTTCCTAGCGAGCATGACCATGCAAACAGCCTTTTTAGTATTAAAAAAAAATGTCAGATCTTTTGCATAATCTGCACAAATATTCAAAAAAAGTACATCAAATGGGATCGGAGAAAGGAGGACCATATCGTCGGCATAGTACAAGTGATTTAAGCTACACTGGCAGTGACATCCAAAACTACTTTGGTCGAGAAGAGTGGATAATCCATCAGTGTACACATTAAACAAAAAGGAGATAGAAAAAGATATCTCCCACTCCACTCAAGGACATAAACAAGGGTATTATACAATTTATGCACTTAATCTACTATTTATCTACTTATTTTCGGTTTCTCAAAAACTTGTTTTATGGTAAGCAGTTACTGCTTGGACGTTTTGCAGCGATAAAATTACATCTTGAGCCTCTTTTAGTTGATTTTTCACTTATATTCCTTGTATCCATTTTTTGTTTTCCATAATAATACAAACGACCGCCACATCTCTATTCCACAGTGAGGGTAACCATAGCGCCTAGACGATAAGTGTGAAAACGAAGCGCGTTTTCATCACGAAGCTATAATTTATTAGATAAATCGACTTGTTCATTTGATGATTGGTTGTCAATTGTATCGATACTCTAGCGGTGGTAAGCTCTCTGGAGTCTCTAGCGATAACTTGAGTTCCTACCAGCGTTTTCTTGAGGTCTTCGAAATAGCTAAACAACGAGGGAGAATTGTGAGAAATTAAAGCATGACTGGATTTATTACAATTATGTTCTCCAATCCCGTGTGAGAACCTCAATAACTTATGTCAGTAGACAGTGTCGCTCTCGCTCTCGGCTCTCGCTATCGCTCTCGCTATTGCTCTCGCTATCGCTCTCGCTCTCGCTCTCGCTCTCGCTCTCGCTATCGCTATCGCTATCGCTATCGCTCTCGCTCTCGCTATCGCTCTCTGTCTGTCTGTCTGTCTGTCTGTCTGTCTGTCTGTCTGCATGCCTGCCTGCCTGCCTGCCTGCCTGCCTGCCTGCACAAAGGCCAGCGATGGTGTTACAGCGATGGTTACACTGTAGGAGACATCAAAAGGGGCGCCACCGATATTCGAACTCGGGATCTCCTGTTTACTAGACAGGCGCTTTAGGCAACCAAGCCATGGCGCCATGTGGTCGCGGCGTGCACCTGCTGTAGCAGTTCTGATAACGTCGTACTTTCACCAAATTATACCACATCGCACAAACCTGATATATCTCAAACCTGTTTTTGTCGACTGACTGAACGACTGCTTTAAATGTGGTCAATAGATGGCGCCAGTGCAGCCTGTCGCAAGTGCTTTCCAAGAACACTCGATTTCGAACTTTGATACTTCGATCTCGATCTTGCGAATCGCGGACGCCGCGAGTCATTCCATTTGTTCACATTTACCTAATTCGTTCAATGAAAAGTAGACTAAGAAAAGCCTTGGAAAACAAATTTGTGACTTGCGAGATGTATTGAAGTCTACACTTACAAATCCGCACGTTTTTATCAGAACATTCTGTCAACGCATTACAACCACTATGCGTAAATAAGATGCGAGCCATCATAGATACACATTCTTCACCATCGTAGACATATATTCATCACTGTATCGCAAAGTGCCAACGTTTTAGCAGATACTCCAGCACACTTACACACCACTGTCGGAAATCGTTTGGCACCGTCTTCTAAATAAATTAAATATATCGAAAGCCATCGCCGATATACAAATATAAAAGGCGATGGTACTATCAGATATGCATTTTCTACGAAAACTGCATAATTTTACATTTGACGTGCTTTACTTTTTACAAATTTAACAAAAAAGTTTTTAAATCGGAGTTGTGGAAAAACTGTCAAAGGGACAAACACGGCCTAATGAATTAAAATCGCCCATTAAGCTGCACCATTTTCACAGCGTGACCACAGAAGAGCACCATTCAAAGTGTCACCGAACACACGGGACACTACACCGGGACTGACTGGCACCCGTGGCACCGCTCCACTGGCACTGGCACCTCCTCTCCTGTCTGTGGCACACGGGCGTGGCACAGGGCACAGGCAGAGGTGGCATCCTCAGTCCTCGCGGACAGTGTTCGCTCGCGGCCCGGCCACGGCCAGCACGGCCACACACACACTCCACACGCCGAATGTCCCCCTCTGACGGTCACTAGAAGCCCAGTGCCCTCAGAGCGCTGACATCCACGTCGCCGTAATAATCCTCACTGAAACCGGGACAGACGTTATGTTAGTGGACAATTCAGTTATGTACAGACTAGTTTGAAACGTTAAATAACTATCCGATTGTGATTCGCATGTTTTGTGAATACCCTTTGCGTTCAACAAATACACCCAAACAACAAATATGAAGACAATTTCGAATTAACTTTTTATCGCAAACCCTTTGAACCAAAATTATTTAATGGCTATAGAAGCATGAACTTCGTGAACACGCTTTTGACCATGCGTAGTCAAAGCTTAAATGGAGATAATCACCTTTTTCCACGAAAATGGAGTTGGCACCTTAAATCGATAGACGAGGCCAAAATATGATGTAAGTTCATCACATTTTGCATAACCTCATTCCTACATTGCTTACGAAAGATATTGGTAGTTTCTTACCGATAAGCGATCCATGCTTATATCGGTCGGTACTCAGCAAGTACTCGGTAACGAATTCAGTAAATTTGCCTCCCTACGCATTGTTATTTATCATGAAGGTATGCAATATGTTTTCTGCACTATATATCTTTTGCGAATATGTGCCAAAAAAAATATGAACAATCAACAATCATTTGAGATAAGGTGCATTGACATCCGCAGTTTAGGCGGCAGTTTTTGACTAAACCACGGCGACCTATTTAGTGTCGGCGATTTGTTTACCAGTGTCCATTCAACAACGTTGAACAGATTGATGCAATAACGCCAGGAGTTGCACTTTCCAATAGTGGAGGGAAAATACCGATCACTAATTTTCCCAAACTTCACACTTTGAATTAGGGAATCATTTTATTAAATTCTTAAATTTATATAACAACATTTTAATACCATAACGGTAGCCAAAGAAATTGTTGCTAACAAAATATAAAGGTGATTATCTCCCTTTAACGACAACAGTCATGCAAATTTACGAAATCACATGACATTTAAGTTGATTGTCACAAATTTATCTGTATGACATTCTCAGTGTAGTGCTCCGTATTCGTGATCATAACGTCGTACCACAGGCGACAGGCACCACCGGCCGGGACGCTGACCCGCCCGGGGTATCACTGGATGCTCCTAGTCAGCTCTATGTTTGACTGCTCCACGGCCGGCTCGGAGGAGCGCCTGGAGGAGCCGGTGCCGCTTCCCAGCGCACTCCTCGCCAGCTCCTTCACGTCGAGGTCACCATAGTACGACTCGCTGAAGACAGGCAGGCGCCAGGCGAGAGGCGATAGGTGTTAGAGGGGGCGACACAGGCCGCCAGCGGGCACGTGCCTCATGCAGCGGTCAGTAAGTTGGGTCAGACAAGCAGGCAACAGCTGCAGCAGGCAGAGAGCACAGCGTGGATGCAGCCAACAGAGCTGGGAGGTACTGGCCCTCTCTTCAGAGGGAAGAGATACAATAAGAAGGTAGTTACAGCACAAGTTAGTCAGGCACTGCCAAGGCAGTGTCAGGCGATGCGAGAATACACAAGGAAGTAATACGATGTCATTGAATAGCATTAAATATATACATGAAGAATATATACGTTCATATGCCTGTTATGCCTCTGTGTATATACAGAGGCATTACACAAGCTATTGTGGCGCGTGCTCATGCTTTACTGTTATGCCTCTGTATATATACAGAGGCATTACACAAGCTATTGTGGCGCGTGCTCATGCTTTACTGTTATGCCTCTGTGTATATACAGAGGCATTACACAAGCTATTGTGGCGCGTGCTCATGCTTTACTGTTATGCCTCTGTGTATATACAGAGGCATTACACAAGCTATTGTGGCGCGTGCTCATGCTTTACATCCCAGTGCGTTATCGTGCGAAAAAATATATGTTTTTTTCACTGCAATGACTCATGAGAGACATATTTCATGCATAGCAAATCAGTATCACTAGTAGCAGGGTGCATGACGCGTAAATTGTCATCCAGATGTGCAAAGGAGTGTCACAGTATGTGCATTTAGTTGGTAATCTTCAAGCAGAAATGCAGCTAGAGCTCAGGTAATCTGATTGCCGAACCTCTCCTCACTCATCGCAGTACCTGCAAGACATCACAGGCTTCCTCCAGCTCGCAGTACCTGCAAGACATCACAGGCTTCCTCTAGCTCGAGGAGGGGGTCTGACATTAGGACAGAGGAGGGAACGTATCTACCTGACAGTGCCGGTGCCGGAGGAGAACGTCAATGTAGGGAAGACATCGGAGCGGGGTGAGGTCACGGATGAGGTCACAGGGCGAGGTCACCAGTTCAGGTCCCCGTTGAGGTCACGTGACAGGTCACCAGTTGAGCTGCCGGGACACTCACCAGCCGGCCACGTCGGCCGGGTCAGAGCACCGTCCGCTGCCATCCAGGTCTCCGATCTTGAACACGGTGCCCAGCGGACAGCCGTATTCCCGGGGGGCACTGCCCATGCAGACGTAGTAGAGCCTGCAGTCCTCCGGGTGCGGGTACAGGGAGTAGGTGCCCAGTCCGTTACCCTCCGCCGGGCACTGGAACTGGCCCTCCTTCTCTGTTGGGGGGAGGGGACATCGAATGTGTGTCAAACCCTATGGGCATTGACATATAGCTATCTGGGTGGACACTACTCGCAGCACCATATGACATGCGGAGGTCGCCCTCGGCAATAATGTGGTCGCCACAATGTGACTCGGTAACTGAACAGTGAACACGGCTGAACAGTGAACATGGCTGAACAGTGAACATGGCACGGCACTGTTGCTGCACGACGTACCGAACTGTTTGCAGGAGTCCACCTGGTCTGCCCAGACGCAGACTCTCTTCTCGGGGTGGTAGGCCAGGCCGGGCGGGCACTCGTACTTGTTGGACTCGCCGGCCCAGCACGACCAGAACGTGTCGCACGAGTCCTTGTCGGCGAAGATGCCGTACTGCCGCGGGCAGTTGAGTGACGAGATAGGCGGCTCTGCCAACAACAGACACGAGTTGCAGTGAAAACATGCACCAATGTCCCGGTGCCGTTGAAGTGTTAGTACTGGTGTTAGTACTGGTGATAATGTGGTCACACATGCCACATTATCACATGGCAGAACATCACATTGCCTCGGATGGCACTTGCGTAGAGAGGAAATGAAAATGCCAAACGTAAACTAAAACCTCACCGAAAGGTACTAAATAAACCAAGTGTTTAGGTGTTAATTTACCAGCTATGAACAGTCTGGAATCAAATAGTGCACGGTGTAGGTAGACACAGAGGCCTCCTTTTGATGTATGCTGCTCTCGACACCTCAACTTAGTCCTGACCACTGGCAACCTAGACGGCCGTATTCAGCCGACTGCCCTGCCCCACTTCTTCAGCGCGCTAATGTTCCTCGCTCCTGCTGTCCGGCTGCCCTCACCGAGCTCAGTGCGTTCACCGCACTTGACGTTGTGCAGATAGTCGCAGTTCTCGCGCTCGTAGCTGGGGTCGGTGTCGTCGAACGCCAGGCCGTTTCCGCAGGTCTTCAGCTCAGCCAGGCCTTCCTCGCAGGACCAGTACTTGTCGCAGCTGACATCGTGGGGGAAGAAGCCGGGCAGGTCGTCCGGACACGTGAACGGCTCAGCCTGGCCCAGCGCTGAAACAGGCACAGGAACGAGTCGCATGTTTGGTTATCCGGGAAACTAAATGATGCTGAGGCTGAGAGAGCTAAACATCCGGAGTAACGAGTCAGATTGTATTGTATTGTATTTGACGTTGGACCCCATCCACACCGAAGTGGGCTATTCCGGGGCCACATAAATGTATGCAGGTAGTACTGTATTTGAAATGTACCACGACAACCATACTCACATTATTACCCGTACCCACTCTTGGACATTATTACCCGTGAAATAATTGCAGCGTCTTGCAACACACTTATTACACAGTTGCACACCTCATTTACGTGAGGTCAATGTTCCGGCAAGTTAAAGTCGACCTACTAAGGACATTTTCAACCGTTCACTGAATTCCGTAAGATATAATGGTCGATTGTAAAATATTTGGTAACGCTTTCCGCTACACTGGCAGTACAGCTAGCGCTTGGGAACATTTCACTTCTCGTGCAATTCAGTAATATTTCAGCTCCGTTTTGACCACACGATCAAGTGAATACTTTGTTTAGCATTTTCAAGGATATATATATATATATATATATATATATATATATATATATATATATATATATATATATATATATATATATATATATATATATAATACATAATGGCAATATACACTTTGGCGCTCGAGCTTTAGCATATCTGTGTCGTGAGGCTGAATAGAGAATGCTGCACACACGTTAAAATCGTTATAAACCAAGCCTGCTTAGGGCATGAATTAAGCGCGTAAGCCTATCACTTGCATGCATACAGCCAATGGAGAATATCCGGTTAAAATCAAACCATTGCCACTGCGCTTCGCAGATGCGGCCTAATGATAGTGACACTAGCAATGAATACGGTTCCTTCACATAGCCAATTATCGCTGTGACAACTGACAATGTGACAACTGACAATACCACTGGATGATGCAGCCCATGCCTATGGGGCGAACACAACGTCTACCAGCCATGCGATACACGAGGCCCTATTGTCTGTGTACTGAAGCAGTGCTGTCACAGTGTCACGCTTTGGAGGCGTCATTCGGCTGCATTGTGTGTCGTCATGGTAACTAGGTCTGCATGTCCTGACGATGCTGCCGCACATGACACATGGGGGGCGCTATATTCTCAGCGTGAATTGGATACGTGGTAACATAATTGCAAACGATTATTACATGCAGTCTGCGGAAAATCCCACGTCAAGGTATCAAAGTGTTTCCGTCTTTGATACAAAGGGCAGAGCAATCTCACGTGAAGGTAGTACAACAATTCAGGCTTTGCTACTAATGCCAATTATAACCACATAACTGCCAATTCTTGTCGCTTATATTGACCGTATTTTCACACTTGTGAGAATAAATCGCGCTGTATTACCATATACCCTGGAGCCTCTTTTAGCGTCACACGCAATTAATAGGGGATCTGGCCCCGCCCTCAAATCTCGACTCCTACAACAGCTGCTGCAGTTTTGCGGGACAGAATGAATCGATAGTGAGCAGGATGCCCTTCTCCACAGGATTAATCGATAGTGAGCGACCTGGTGTGCTAGTTTCATGTCCTGCACCATGCCAAGGGGCGACCGACAGAGCATGAAGAGCGACCTGATGTGCTAGTTTCATGTCCTGCACCATGCCAAGTGGTGACCGACAGAGCGTGAAGTCTTGTGGCAGGCGGCCGCTCGCTTAAATATACTTTGTCGCACTTATCAACGATACAAGGAAGATCTCCGCTCACAACACAAAGATGGGATGTAAATTATTCGTGACGGTCAAATTGGACAAGTTCACCTCATGCGTGGGCCGCATTGCATGCCTGCAACCCGATGTATGCGAGTCGTGTTCAACGTTCACCCACGAACACTTCAAAATGGGCGTCCAAAGCGTTGCCTGTATGCTTGTATTTGACCTCTACGTGCGCTGAAACGCTGTCTGTGCGGCGGTTAGAGGAGATCAGGAGCCTGTCGTGGGCCGTACCAGTCCGTGCCTGCTTATTATGGCGTGTCTGGACAGCTGCTGCGGGAGAAAGGTCTCTGACCGGCTGCGGCCCAAAATGGGCAGCTTATATTCCACCTGAAGGTGCGATTTGCTTACAGAGGAGGCAAGGTCTCGTCTAGAGGCATCTTGCAATGTATGAGGCAGCTGGTGGTGTCTTATAGGCAGCACATACAGCTCAAGGAGTGATATTTTGAGCTAAAATAGTAAAATGTCACGGCGCAGCTTTTTAAGTTTGCCTGTCTCGTCAGGCAATCATAATCCGATCTTATTTTGTATTTGCTTCCGTCTTTTGCATAATTTAACGTGCATTAAAAAAGAGTAAGCAGATCGGATTTGAATTGTTATGCTAATGCTAGTACATATGGAAACCGTTGGATAGAATCCTACCAGCGGACTTATGTTAGAGCTGCAAAGTGAAAATAGGGAAAACCGGGCAAATTTTGAAATACAATCGGGAGCATACAAAACATGGCCTGCAGTTATTAATGAAATAGTCTTGCTATTCCAAACGTGAGAACGGTGTCCCGGAGATAATGCATACGCAGTGTCATGATGGACACATTGTATTTTCCCAACACTAATAAATATAAAATAATATATTAATTGAGTTTGGAACTGATGTGACCAAGCGGGCGCCACTGAGTGTGATTTGGAAATTGACATTCCATTCCGAAACAATTTACCTGATTCCCATGGGTACCATCCATCTAAATAATTTACCGAACAAAATATTGCCCACGGCTTGTGACATTACCGTCTCTGCTGGCGAAATACGTCAAGTCCGCAACGTTTTCTCGCAACTGTCCTTAAGTATCGTGTTTTGCCTGGGTTGGAAAAATCAAATGTGACATTCCCAGACTGACACATGTGTCAAGTGGACTCGGGCCAGTGCACGATACACTCGCAGTGTTTGAATAACGCTGTCGCGCTGCGCAACACGTGGTCTGACGTCAGACGGTTTCCAATGTGATCCTTTACAAGGGAGTCTAAACAAACCTTGATGTCTGTTTTTCCACCAAACCTGCTCAGATATAAGCACAGTCTGACCAGTATTACTCCACAGTCAGCTCTGCGGCGTCACTGCGCAGCGGCAGTAGCCAGTGACGGTCACTGCGCAGCGGCAGTAGCCAGTGACGGTCACTGCGCAGCGGCAGTAGCCAGTGACGGTGCGTCACTGCGCAGCGGCAGTAGCCAGTGGCGATCTGTCACGGCCGGTGACGGCCTGTCACTGGGCTGACCCGCGGTCAGTGTGACCCATCACAGCAGTGTAATCTGTTACTCATCCACGTCGCCCTGACGGTCATTGCACCAAGTCTGCGTCTCAGCAGCCGCCATGTCCCTGCGTCTCTGCGTCAGTCTCCTGTCCCTGCTGACTGCGGCCGCAGCTTCCTCTGCTCAGTATCCGTCAGCAGCAGCCGACCAGCAGCCGTCAGCTGCTGACCAGCTGGCGGCGCTGTTGGGGCCCGTGGTGGAGGCAGCCGTGTCGCGGGCGCTGGCCGCTGAGCGTGCCGCTGAGCGCGCCGCCCAGCAGCAGTGCGGTGATGACGCCTGCCAGCGGGCGCTGACGGAGCTGGGACGGCTGGAGGGACGGCTACAGCTGCAGCTGGACGAGCTCGTCCTGGACGTGGCAGCGCTGAAGGCAGCACTGGCGGACCGCAGCACCTCGGAGCCGGAGCCGGAGCCGGAGCCGGAGCCGGAGCCGGACTGTGAGAAGTATCCGGCGCCGCTGTCGGCGGGATCAGCGTCGTATCAGGAGCCGACGGAGCGCGCCTGTACCCGTTCCTGTCTGCAGCTGCGTGACCAGGGCGGCTCACCGCAGGACGGCGTCTACTGGTTCACCGGGATGTCGGTGCCGGTGCTCTGCGACTTCAGTCACGACGGCGGCGGCTGGACGCTGTTAGTGACGGCCATCTCAAAACATGGCTGGGACCTCCTCGGCGTACGGCACCGCAACGGGCGCTCTCCGTCGCTGATCGACAACTACTCGATCCTGGGGCACGCCGACGCCATCCGTGACCTGGGAAGAAGTGGCTCGTTTGCCTATAGGATCGAGGCGCAGGCGCAGACGGGCCGCCGGCGCTGGGGCGGCATCTGGTTTGCTCCTCATCACTACAGCTTCGTGGATGTGACGGGAACCCAAACAGACGTCCTACTTGTCAGGCAGTTTGACCGGTGGGTCTACAAGGACAAAGGCATTGAGAAGAGGATGCCTTGGCTGAGAGGAGGAACTGAAACAGTGCTAACCACAAGTGACGCGACTGGAGGGCACTGGTGGGGAACGCTGGTGGCCAGCAGAATGCTTGCCGGAGATTACTGGCAGCACGCGCCGTGGATTGGCGGGGGCGCACAACACTCCGGTACGGTCCTGTACTGGATGCGTGAGGAGGATGAGTGAGCTACGCCGCTGACGTGCTAAATGACATCACTCACGGCGTATACGACATAGTCTGATAAATTGATGGCGTCATTTTATATTGAAACTATCAAAGAAAGGCATACCTGTGCGTAATTTGGGAGTGTGATAAACTTACTGTTAAGAATCCTTTGTGAGTGGTTATAGTGCTGTTTGGTATACTATTGCCCGTCATTCTTCTGTGAAAAAATGGGCTCATTTCATTCATAATTAAATGTAATGATTTGTTAGTGTTCACAATTCATAATGACTGAGCTTCATAATTTGAAGCTCAGTAGGCCAGGTGCCGAACTTGAGCTGTTTCCACTTTCCCAACTGAAATATCGAGCTCATACAACATTTGGCCATAACACATGACTACATTTAGTTTGCAATGCATTTCGTGTCCAACTGATTCTGGTTCCCAACAATTGATAAAACAAACACATCAGTCATGTGTCACAGCTAGGATAAACTATAGGACCGTGCCAAGGGCGATGCAGTGTGTTGGCTAGTTTCGCAGATTGCTTGTATCTATAGTGTATTCACTACATGGTTTAACGATGTGTCTGTTATTGGGGTGCCGTTCATCGGTCGAGCTGAATCGATGACATCAATTGTTCATTGCGGAAAACAGTGTTCGGATCTATTCCTACGGTTTTGGTTCGTCAAGTTTTTACTGAGTACTGTTACCAGGGTAAGATGGCCATCTGATTCCCACTGATATTGATAGGCTCATTATTTTTCGATTCATCTCAAGGTTCTTGGCGTTATAAACAGACACGCAATGCTCGTGCCCAGTGAAAGCACTAACGACTAGCAGCCATATCTCCTCCCGTGATCAAAACTGTGCCGTTCTGAGCCTGAGTCATGGGTGCGTTCCTCTGATCTTTTGATCACGATGACCAGCTCGTACCACTGAGTGATGGTCGTTAGCTGTTGTAGCTCATTGCACTGCATCACTACCAATCACCACTACATTAACACCGGAGCCGCACACCTCTTCACGGCGTTAGTCACGCACATCTTCTCACGGCGTCACAGTCCGCCATAAACGTCAAATTAGTACCGTTATCTCCAAGACACGTGCAGCACGGCACCGGGTACCTCGTCTCGGGTGGCTCGGTTCAGCACCAGTGAACCGTGAACGGTCACACGGCTCGTTTTCCACTCAGCTCCGGATCAGCGCTCTGCTCAAACACAGCGCACACGCGTCCGACCGCATCGTCTCGCGGGAACGCGTCCGGTCCTCGCCTCGCCTGCAGCGGGGCCGCGTTCTTCGTCGCGGCTCAATGACGCTGCACGAGCATAACCAGCGGCACGTGGGACGCCTTTCACCGTGCACAGCGCACACGCTCGGAGAAAGCTCTCTCCGAGACGGTCAGCGGCCTGCTGCGACCCGGGCCGCTGCAGGCCGCGTCCGGCTGAGGCCTAATGCGTAAACATGACTCCCGGGCGCCGGGCGGGGGAGCGGCAGGAGCGGCGGGCTGTGGGCCAGGAGTGGACAGGGGTGGCCGGAGGGCCGAGCAGCAGCGGCAGGGAAGCTGTGAGCCAATCCGCCGCACAAAGCCGGCCCCGGTAAAAACAGGAATGTTCGTTAGGTTCGTGCGAGCTGCCGCCACGGCTTTCACAACCAGCTGTCGAATCGATGAATGTGACGCGGGGTGTTTCAGAGAACGTTAGTTCTGGGAAGCGTGTGTCGTAGATTGACGATGTAAAAATGCCATGGCACGATTACATTGACACTTTGCTGTGGGCCGACAGATAAGCGCGCATTGCGACAATTTCAGAGAAATAAAAAGCCTTTGGTATGAAACAAAGCCGAAATTCGTCAGCACCGGACGTGTCAGCTGCATGGAGAACCGGACCCGTCTCTAACGCTCAGTGAGAAGCCGACATACCGCCGTGCTGTTCTACCCCAGCTGAATCCATTCCTGGAATCTGGTTTCAATTGAAGCCGAAATGCGAGGCCGCACCGTCCTCACCACAAATCAATCTCGCTGTCCGTGCATACTACGTTCCGTTGGCCGAAGCGCAGCTCCGGCAGGCCTGTCCGGAGCTGTGCAGGCCTGTTCGGAGCTGTGCAGGCTCACAAAGCCCTGCCGTTCCATGGCTCCAAGGCCGCCGCGGATTTGCCGGTGATTAGACTGATTAGCTGCGGACCGCGGTAGCCCGTCTGGCAGCGGCTCCCGGCGGCGATCAGACAGCCGCAGCCGCCGGATGGTGTGGCCAAACACGCACCCATCGCTCACGTGCCGCCGTCCCCAAGGTTGCCGGAGCTGCCCCGCTGGCGATCCCTCCGGCGGCGGCGTGGCACCGCCTCCGGCCTCGCTGTTTCCGTCTCATTGATGGACGGTCATTGATATTTCTCACGTGAGACAATTTAGATCTTTTGAAACTGCTGCGCTCGGTTCCAGCGGACAACAAGGCCAACTGCGAGGAAGTCCTGTCCGCCGGAGATTGCGCTACACGGCCCCAGACGTTACTTCATGCCGAAGCGAGCAAAGCGGCGCAAATTTAAATGTCTCGGTCCCGATGTCGGCCGGGAGGGGGGGGGGGAGACTTTCACTGGCCGGCGGGTGTGTCGGCGCGAGAGGGCCTTGACGCCACTGCGTCGCAGCCGGCCACTCCGCACCGGCGGCTATCACTCCTGGTCCTGGTCACGGCGGCTATCACTCCTGGTCACGGCGGCTATCACCCGGCACATGGCTCACGGCGGATCACACGGCGGATCACACGGCGGTTCACACGGCACATGGCGCGGCACAAAAGCGCAACAGCTGCCCCGGCGGAATTGCCACCGCGGTGCTGGGTTACGCCGCGCCGCCGGGGGCCGGGTAAGATTTCTCAACATGTCACTGTCCGGCTCACCCAGCAGGGCCCCTCCCCTCCTGCAGGCGCATACGTCACGAGCCAGGTCACAGACACACAGTGTGCTGGTCACGGTCAGACCAGCGGCACGCGCCACCAGGTCACGGAACACGATCACACTGCCCCGTCACGCGACGCCAGCAGGAAGGGGGGGGGGAGGCGACACAGACACCGGGTATGGCAAATCTATGGACGGTGCAAGGATAGTTTTATAACACGGAATGCACACAAGTTTTTCTGTACATTGTATACGTCCAGCATCATAACATACTTCCATTGAAGGACCTTTGTTGACAATATCTTTTCTGAAGCACTCTAATACTACAATTAATTTCACACAATTAGAGTTTATAGATCCTTTGGATCGTCCATTTTATGTCGTAAAACTGGAATGCAGGACTGATTCTACATGACAATGCCAGTAATAATAATCCTAATAGTTTCCAGTGTCTGATTGGAGTCTCTGAACATGGTTTCTGTGGCATTGTTTGGTCAGGCAATGTCGTGAGTTGCACGGCTGGCAACTGAGGTATCTGCAAGTGTTACTGCTTACTTTATTGCCTGTTTTACTTAGAAGACATGACAGCACTATTTAGCTGGCTGGCTTTCCCGCTAGAGACTGGCAGTGGTGGAATCAGGGGGTGGCCTGGTTTAACAGCAGATGTTGCTAGTTATGACAGTCATTGTGACAAAATAACAGCTGTGCACCAGACACCCAGCACCTGGCAACGTTTCACTGACAGGCAAACAATGAACTTTGATAAAGCTTTAGTGTCCGTAGGCTACATCAATTTGTATGATGATTTGTTGTTGTCAACAATAATGAGTGTGAAGAAAAGTTTTCAGGAGCTTTCGGGAACAAGCAGTGCTTCCCAGTTCAGTCAGTCGTATTCCATTTGTAAACAATAAATAAGATTGATGTTCAAAATTGCTGATGATGTTTTCAGCCAAGCAAAGTCGATTTTTGACAGCGTCATCTGGCACTTCGTCTTTCTTTTAATCAGTCGACAAGATATTCCAGCTGGGAGCATAACTATTCATCGGTGCAAGGCGCAAGCTGTGACATTTTCCAGAATGGCGGCTGCGAGAGTACAATTGCATACACTGTGACTTACAATTGCATGCACTGTTGTTTAATATACCCAAAAATCATGTCTTACTTTTAATTCAAGGATAAAGTTACCTAAAATAATAGGGCAAACATGAAGTAATTAAGTGCGTATTATTGAACAAATGTTAGCATCTTACTGGGCCAGAGAAGCAGACCAATATTAAATATAAGTGCATATTGGTTAGCAGCCACCCACTGTGACTGTGCACTGGCGAAACAACACTAGAAACAAACATGCTATTTCCGCTCTGAGATTGTACTGGGTCACGCAAGCCAATATCTGGCTCAATGTCAGATATCAATGGCCGTTCAAATTAAGCCTATCAAGGTCAGATATGATTGATGAGGCCAGGGTGTGTTTGATCTGCTTTAATTGAAGTTTAATGAGATAATTTACGATTTATTTATTGCATGGCTCTTCCATTGTGGTTTCTTACTGCCAGTATTTACTGGTATGTGCATGTACACATAAACTGCAAGATAATATAGGCCATTAAAACATTGTGGCTACTTATACTTAATTATTTACGACTTTTCCCAAACCTATGATGCATTTTAATGGTCACTTAGGTAATTTTGACATATCTTTTGTATCAAATATGTGCAAAATATGATAATTTAATGGGGCATCGCTCCTTCCAATTTATTAACGTTCCTTAATAAACTGTTCTTTACAAAAGCGAGAGGTGAGGACTCTGGATTATCTCACAGTTTATTGACTATCCATGTAAACCATCCATGACAATCCATGTAAATGTGAACATGTAAATATAGATTCAGAAATAATACAATTTCCAAATATAACGCTTCAAACTCACATATTAAATTAACGTTTTTCGTAATGTTTGCGTTTTGACATACACAGTACAAAAGTTTTTTTCTTCAATATTGAATATTCTATTCGATGATGTGCAAATTAGAATCATCCCTTTATTAGCTGCATACCAATACAATATTAATTCGGTAAAACAAATCTTGCAATATGCAAGATAAAAACGGAAAAGTCATGAATTACTTGGGTATTTTTAAAGTCCTTCATATAAATTAGGAACGTCGATTGGAAATTTACTTTGATGCGAAGAAACTTCAAACTGGTTCTATAAAGGAAATGGTATTATTTGAAAGCGATGATTTTGACGTAGAAGAAAGGATAGCCAAAACATGCAGATATATCCGAAAAGAGCCACTCCAGAACTGGCATGTCATTTTGCAACTGATGCCCAAATGACTGTTTGGCTGTCTTTTAAACAGGTGGTTGTGACTGCTGTCTGCTCCTATGCTGTTTGTCATGCGTACTGCATAGCATCTCGACTCGTCTGTATCCTGGTCTCTCTGTCTTCTATGAGCAGGCCACTCCGGGTCAGGTCAGGTCAGGTCAGGTAAGGTCAGGTCAGGTCGTGACAGCGTCACCGGACCCTATCGCCACCTACCTGGAGCGCTGAGCGCCAACACACCGATCGCCACAAGCACACGCATCTTGTCTTTCTCTCGCGGTGGTGCACGGGACACTGAGGCAGAGACAGTAGTTGTCTCGGTCAACCGCCACTCCTATATAACCTCCGTCCGCGGCCCGGCCCGGCCCGGCCCGGCCCGGCCCGCCCGGAGCGGGAAGGGGCGGGGAGGGGCGGGTAGGGCGTGGCCTTGACTGGAGCGGAGCACAGGCTCTAAAGGGCTGAGGCGGAGGTAGGAAGGCTAGCGATGGTCGGAACAGGTAGCGTTAGAACAGAGCTAACAGGAGTAGAGACAGACAACCTGTGAACTAGGCATTGTTTAACTCGGCCCCGGCAATGTTCCTGACACGAATACGATATGACCTGTTAAGTTGATTGATGTGTCGAGTGAACAAAGTGCAGAAACCAAATTCAGAAATAATTCATCTCATGATAATAATGCCCTTGACAACCCCTTCGAAATCAGGGGTGGTAAAAACGCTTCAAGTGGCGCCCACCTAATCTGGTATTGAACAATTCGGCCCCCAGGTATAAGTACCGGGGCATGAAGTGTCATTTACTGGCTCGACATCGTGACTTTTTCTCACAGTGCGGTGACACAGACAAGGGCGGATCCAGAATGGGTGGTTTGGTTCAGTTTGGAGGGGGGGGAGGGAAATCCCAAAAAGTCTCACACAATTCTGAAAACTCATCGGATTTCGCTTGCTTGTGCATCGATAACTGATTTAAAACAAATTTGCCTTAGTAAAAATTGCTTAGATTTTATATTAACTCAGGAAATTTGTCAAATTTGCGCCGATTTCAGGTGGTTTGGGGGAGGGGGCATGGCCCGTGGCCCCCCTCTGGACCCGCCCATAGACACAGAACATTGGTTTTAGGAAATAATATGTACATTGGAGATGCACTTTACAGCTAACAACTTTGAAAAGCTGGTGAGGTACAGTACTTCAAGCAGGGTTAGCAAACCGGCCCCAATCAATGTGGTGAGAATGCTAATATTTTGACCAAAAGATAGGCTTATCACAAGCTTAGCTTTTAACCCTCGCCCTACGGGAGTTTTTTCACCTTCGCCCTACGGGGGGGGGGGCTGACGGCCCCCTGGTAACTTCCAAACCAAGCAACTTAGAACAATGCGGTAAGAACCAGCATGTTGCCTGTCATGAGAGGAATCTAACAGTATCTTATTTTTAGGTTTCAAGTCAACGGGTGACCTTCCAGATCAAGTGATTGACCTCGGTCGACCACGTCCAGAAAGTCAAACAAAAGTTATTTGGAAAAATGACGTCAGAAGTTCCTAACACTTAGCGAGCCATCACTCAGTCAAAAACAGAGATATTGCTTTGAAATTTGGTTGGGGTATTGTACATACTCAGTTCTCTCACATATATTGCAGTTTTCCTAACATCTTTGAAAATTGTGATTTTGTGGTGATTTAAAAAACTTTTTTAGGGGGGGGGGGGTCAAAAACCCAAAATTTCGGATATCCGAGATTAGTATTTGAAATAAAATTACATTTTATATCTTTGCTGAATTGCGTTTGCAATTTACTACAAAATCTGTTTTATACGATTTTTCAAATATCAATATTTTTCACCGACATGACGTCATCAAAACAATATTATCTCCCAAACCATTGAATCAATTTCAAAGAATTTTTACAACATACGTCTAATTGTGGAAAACTCAGTTCCTGAAAATTTCAGAAAGATGTGCCGCATGTGTAAAAAGTTATTCAAGAAAAACCTCAGGGGGGGGGGGGGGGAGCTGTCAGGCCCCCCCCCCCCCGTAGGGCGAGGGTTAATTTTCTACTGAAGCTGGGTAGACAAATATCCATTTTCTGTTCTAGTGTTACATCATGTCCAGACATTTGAGCCCATGGTGGTCAAATTCAGAGACTTAGATGGAATTGAGAGATGTCAAAATTGTATGTCTTATCAAAAATGATAGCATGAAGGAGGTGTCTGGGTCTAAAAACAAGAAAATGAGGTAAAAAATGTCATGTATTTTTCAAGCTGGACACCACATTTCATGCTATCACATCTGGCAGCATGAAATAATTGTGTCATCTCTCCCCCTAACTTCCTGAATTTGGCCACAATGTTTGAGCCAGGTACACAAAACTGCCCAAGTCATACAACTGGACAGTGCCATGCTGTGCATGATTGCATTACAGCAACAATTGTTGAAATTAGTTTCACTGTGCCACTTTACAAATTATTTAGCAATGAGCAACTGATGAACAATGAGCACCTTATACCAACAATGTCACCTAATTTTGAATGCTGGAATCAGTTAGATAACTACACAAGGACAATGATACCTGTTATGATGTGAACCAACGCGTATAGAGCAACGCAGTAAGAACCAACATGTTGCCTGTCATGTTTCGAATCTAACGGTATGCAATTTTTAGGTTTCGGGTCAACGAGTGATCTTCCAGGTCAAGTGAATAACCTCGATCGACCACGTCCAGAACAGTGATTTTGCTCTGTCAGAAAACCTCAAAATGAGAAATTGATAAATGTAAATAAAAAGGCATGTTCCTAGACCATTTTTGTCATATGAATTCATAAATTCATAAAGTTCAATTCATAAAGTTCACTAACATTAAAATGCTTGGAAAATAACTAATAAAAGATATCCGGGACATTTAACTGTAACTATAAAAGAGTTATTTTACTTGGAGGGTAAACGATGAACATGCTTTGCTAGCTAACAATAAGAAAACGGCGTTAGATAGCTCGAGACAATCTCTATCGAAAGTATAGCGATCTTTATTAGGTCAGGTCAAAATTGAGGTCACCAGACGTCATCAAAGGTCAGATTTCCCAGTTTTAGGACTTCGCTTCGAACACCCCCAAATATCTCGGGAACTATGATAGCTAGCAGTAAACGGAAAAAAGCAATCGAAATCTCTTCAAAGTGCAATCGACACAAATGTATCCAGATTTGAGCTCAAGTCAATAGTTTAGGCTCTAGAGGTCATTAAATGTCAAAAAGGCTATTTTTTGGCAAAACTGTTTTTCGCAAATAACCTTTTACCTAATAAAGATAAAGCAATACGTTTGACGCCATCGTGTTTGTCTCGTTAAGGCACTTCGCATCATATTCATGTTGACCAGGTTAGGTCAACTGAGAAATTTGACCTCAGGGTCAAGGGTGACCCAAGTAGATCATGTTTCATATTGGGAGACGTGTCTCGACGAGAAAAACACATTGGTACAGTTTTCACTTCTCTATCTTCATTATGTCGATAGTTATTGACAAAACAGTGTTGGCGGTCACGAAATTGACCCGACCTTAGGTCACCGATATAAAAAATCCGAGATAAACAAATTGTAGGTATCTATGACCTTATGAAGTCCTGCAAGTTTAAACCGATCGGCTTAAACTGTGGATGCGGTACTACTGCAAACGTTTTGGAGGTGGGGTCATCGCGTGACCTGGTCTGGTGACCTGACTTGAGATGACCAGAGGTCAATCATTTTACATAATGTGTGTATTTTATTTCCAAACAGGTATGCAAAAAATGGCGGCACTGCGCGCCGCCGTTTTTGCGCTATCCTCTAAAAACCGGAGGAGTGGGCGGATTTCGCCCACCCCTCCAGGGCGCGTGTTAAATCTCACATTTATTATTTGAGACTAGAAGACCAGTTTTCCCAAGGCGCAATCCTGTATTATTTCGTGTTCCCGTTTTCGTATATATCGTCTCCGTATCCCGTATCCCGTATCCCGTATCCCGTATCCCGTATCCCGTATCCCGTATCCCGTATCCCGTATCCCGTATCTCTTATACCTGCTATATATCCCGTTCCCGTATCCCGTTCCCATTTATTTAGAGAAAAGTAGCTAGCACTTTTAGGGAAAGGGAATAGTCCACCTTGTATCTGGTATAACCCAATCTGGTATAAACCAGCCATCTGGTATGGAATACTCCACCTTGGTCTGTTACAAACCAACCTGGTATAAACCATGGCGGGTCGTTCGAAAATCTGCTCTAGAGCCGTTGAGGTAGAGTTTTGGGATAAACAAACCGTTGATCATATGATTTCTATATCTAAGCTAGAATACTTCTATCTCAGTTCAAAACCCCATGTTAAGGTGGACTATTCCCTTTAAACCAGATGGCTGGTTTATACCAGATTGGTTTATACCAGATCCAATGTGGACTATTCATTTATATCAGTATCATTTATTTGACGTCATTTCGAATTGTGTGACATTTGTAAGCTTGTGTTGTTATATAGCATCCCGTTTTCAGATATAGGTGCTTACTTTCATTAATATTTGTGGGTTCTTTTTTACCAAGATTACTTTACCAACTTTTTGACGTCTATGATACATGACAAGCGAAAGGAAGGGTTGTAAATCCGCAATTATGCTGCATAATTTGTGACAAGTGCGTCAGAGTTCTGAGTTCTGACGTCATCAAATTTCCGAAGATCACTGTTTCAGAGGTACACAGGATACAGCTCTAACATAAACAGATCACGGTACGATCGGCGTCTGGCATCTGCAGTGCTGCACACTCAACAGTATCGCACGGAGCGAATTCGGGTTACATTCTGCAGATCCCTTCATGGAACGGAGTTGCATTTGTAGCATTGAGATGATGTGAGAATTGCGGGAAGGAGGTTATTTTGGCAGAATAAATGGGACGATACTTGAAATGAATATTGAGACGTTGTTTTAGTCTGTCAAGCGCTCCACTGAACATCAGTAAAACAATTATGAAAAGGAGGTGTAACCTATTTCTCAATATATAGCCTATAGGTAAAAAGGTCTAAAATATATTGTTGGTCGTCGTCCTTCATTACCGTACTCATTACTCAGTATACGGATAAAGCTACTGACGAAGTCCCATGGCCGAAACCAAGACCGAAACTATATTTCAAACTTCTCTTGATTATTTTCCTTGCACGATGAGCATTTGGTTACACCTCTTTTTAATGAGGCATGATCAGATAACTTATTGTTTAAAAAAAAAACGCTGTATAAAGGTTGCGCACGGAAATACTGCGAAGTCGCAACAGGCGAAGTATAGGGAGAGGGGCCAAGTTGTCCGAATTTTAGGGCGTGACAGGTGTAAGGTCGGATATAGGGATAGGATGGGATGGGATGGGATGGGATGGGATGGGATGGGATGGGATGGGATGTGATGGGATGGGATGGGATGGGATGGGATGGGATGGGATGGGATGGGATGGGATAGGATAGGATAGGATAGGATAGGATATGATGGGATGGGATGGAATGGAATGGGATGGGATGGGATAGGATGGGATGGGATGGGATGGGATGGGATGGGATGGGATGGGATGGGATGGGATGGGATGGGATGGGATGGGATGGGATGGGATGGGATGGGATGGGATGGGATGGGATGGGATGGGATGGGATGGGATGGGATGGGATGGGTGGGGATGGGATGGGATGGAATGGGATGGGATGGGTTGGGTTGGGATGGGATGGGATGGGATGGGATGGGATGGGATGGGATGGGATGGGATGGGATGGGATGGGATGGGATGGGATGGGATGGGATGGGATGGGATCGGATGGGATGGGATGGGATGGGATGGGATGGGATGGGATGGGATGGGATGGGATGGGATGGGATGGGATGGGATGGGATGGGATGGGATGGGATGGGATGGGATGGGATGGGATGGGATGGGATGGGATGGGATGGGATGGGATGGGTTGAAAATGACTGTCTCACTATACAGAATGCATTGCGAGTTGCGCAAAAGTTTGAACTTGGCAGTGAAGAGTACACACACATAAAAATTGAGAAGGGTGACGTTAAAAATATCCGTGAAATACTGAAACTACGCCAAAAACTTACTAAATAAAGTTTGTTCCTTCTCTTATAAACATTTTCATGCTACATCTACATGGTTTCGATTAATGGAATCATGTAAATTGCTTTATAAATCCTAATGCGACTATATAAAATAGATAAGACAATGACGGAGTTGGTTCACATGCACCTATTCGGTTAATTTACTATTGTTTTACTATCGCCAGACGAAACAAACTTCTTCTACACTATCAGATGGTTGTCCAAACTGATATTGACTATCGTTAGACTAAAGCAAACTTCTTCTACACTGTCAGATGGTTGCCCAAACTCATATAAGTGTTTATGTATCGGTTCATGTGTTTTCCAAGGACGAATCCGCTTTTTGGGCACCGAACGGTGTTGTTTAAATAACATTTCTTGATTGTTTTGAAGTGCAACGGCAGCCATTTTGCGTGCGGACCGCGCCTCATCCAGTCTATCGTTGACGTGTTGTGCCGGCGGGAGTGCATGGTCAGCGAGTTCTAAGCGTTTATCTACCGTGGTCCTAGGTCCTTGGTGGTCAGTGCTGCAGGCGTGTGTGCCGAAGATAGCGCGTTAGTTGCTAAAACCGGTGAGATTGTTAATCCACCCTGTGATTTATGTGGATACATCAACCTTTACCTTCCTGAAGCCCTCAACTGGAAATGAGTTCTACACATTTGCCAGTGCAAATGTGCCAGTGCACCCAAGTGTAAGTGTAAACATTGAAAGCATCCTGGCCACATATGCAACGAACTGCAAAATAGGAGAGCGAACGTAGGAAAGGAGGTTACTGTATGTGGAGCAGTGTTCGAATGTGGACAGGCAGGTGTGATTGAACACCCGTGCACTACTTCGGTACACCACACCGTTACACGTTGTGCTGATTTCACTGAAATAAGCCCCCTACATGCATATAGGTGGCCAAGACTATATATGTCATGCAATGTTTGTCTTTAAGATGAGCGCATGGACATGCCCCGTTTCGACAGCAATACATGTGTTCGGTGTAAAAATATATCCCGCGACGAATGCAGTGTGAAACTGTGGCTTTAGGCTAGTGACTGACCGCGCAAGAATGCCTATTATTGTGGCGCCTTTGCTGATTGCTCTGCTGTTTAAAAAAAAATACAAATGACATTATCAATGTCAATATCATCAATCAATGCCATTTGTATTCGGTTTAACCCTATTTGTAACAGGAGGGGGGGGGGGCGGATTCCGCCCCCCCCCCTCATGTTTTTCCCAGATATCTCCAGAACGGCTGGGAGCAGGCCCATGCAATTTTGGGACTTTTCATAGAATTGAACTCCGCATTTGGAGTCAAAATTTTGAGTTCTTAGCCTGAACAGAGGCGGTTCCAGGGCACAGTTTTGGGTGGGTTCGGAGGCGACATTTGGCGATAATACGGAAATGCGATCTTCCACGGTTTCTTCCTAACTGCCTCAAGTATGAAGGAGTTACATCGGTTTACGGTGATTGCAACAAGTGCAAATTAGTTGATGTTAATGAAATATCATACAAATTGCATGGCAGAGGCGGTTTCAGGGGCTTGAAAAGGGGGGGGGGGGGTTCCAGGAAGTATTCAATGCTTGGCGGGAAGCCAATAGAGCAATGTAAGGGGCATTTATAGCTATCAAGATGTAAAAGATAGCTTCTGCTTCCATTATTTGCATAATTTATTACATATAGAGTTTCAGGGGCGTGTTCAGGAACATGAAAAGGGGGGTGACTGGCATGGTGATGACGATATGCCAGCGATAACGGCGCAATAGACGTTTAGAGTATAATGATATATGCACATATGAGGCCAGAAAAGGGAATAAAGCCATTTTTTGCAGAGGCGCGCTCAGGAATGGAAGAAAGGGGGTCATATTATTGCAAGGAAACTAAGAGGCATGGGCGTACAATTACATAACATACTGCAGTTTTCGGATGAAACACGCACCACAGGCTACTCTACGAACGATTATAAGATAATAGGCGAGTCCAGGTAGGGTAAAAAGGGGGTAAGCAATGTTAATTGAAGTTGTAAGTGAAATAGTCAGTGTTGACTAGTTAGTATCATAATAGCGGATAATATACTTATCAAAAGGTCTTGCGCCGCCCCAGTTTGGATCCTGGATACGCCTATGATGAAGTACAACATGCAAAAAGGAACTATCTACGATCAGTAACATATTTATAGTGCTGGGTAGCAACTTGTCTGCGGTTAATATTTTTTCCCAATTTTACCCCCCTTTTCACTAACCTGGTACCGCCTATGGCAAAAAATATTATTTATAACTGTTTTTTCTAATGTCTCAATCACATACTATTTCATTTATCAAAAAACAACATCAAAAAATGGTTTTATTACGCATATACTTCACCCCCATATTTAGTGACCTGCACACGCCTATGATTTTTGAATTTTCAAACGTCACCGTCATATATCAATTTCAAATTCAATCTCTATCGATTCCTATTGGTTGTGTTAAAATCGGTCGATAAACATGAAAGCTATGTTGGATCAAAAATACCACTAAAACTTGTAGTTTTTGCCCCCCTGTTGCCCGCTTATCCCAAATTTATATATTTTTATTATTTAGAAATGTAGATCGTGTTGAGGGAAACCAAACACCGTTTCATTTTTGAAAATCGGACGGGTAGATCTCGAGATCTCCGGGGGGGCGGAATCCGCCCCCCCCCCCCTGTTACAAATAGGGGTAGCCAGGAGCCTGTTACAAATAGGGTTAACTGTCGAGTGGCTGCGTAATATTGAAATACGAAAAAGAGACGGCGGGTAAATTTACCCGATAAAACCACTTTAAAAAGGGGCATATCGGTGTATTTTTAGTAATACGAAACGTGTATGAAAACACAAAAAAAAACTTTCCTTTTGGTACTTTTCGAAGAAAGTCTAAATATGGTGTATTTTTACCTTGGAATTGGTGTTTGCTTAGTAGAAAAAGACCCTTTTCTTAGAGTACCGGTGTAAAGAAGGAAGCAAAACAGTGTTAAAAGAACCACATACGAATAAGTGAGGGTAATTTAACACCGAAGTGGGTACCGAAACACTGTTTGCAGTGTATTTTGACCCTACGAAACAGTGTTTTTTAAACCAAAAAACGTCCCTTTTGGTACTTTTCATTTACACCGTTTTCCTTTTAATTTGTATGTGTGTGTATACTGCACCTTTCCAGTTGGCAACTCCAGCTTACTTGACGCTAGTTGACAGGTGCAACTGACAGCCCTATTACCACAAAATGTTAACACATGCCACCTTTGCTATATTTAGCAGTCTTTGTGATAACGTTATCAAATATTTGAACCGCCATTAACTGTTAATCACATATACCTAAATTTCTAATCATTGATGGTGAAAACGAATGTTATTGCATTTCAACATTGTCTAGGCTCTTCCATGGTATATTTATATACCACGCATCGACCGTCAACTCCCACGTGAGACAAGTCATATACGGACAATCCATTTGTATAATATACATACATTGTTACATTACAATTTACATTATAATAGACATACATGTACATTGCACATAAATCGTAAGACCCTATTTCATCCATAATGCTGGAGTATTTTAATTATCCAATGATGACTTTCAATCTTTCATAATCGCTGTACAATGGAATATATATCCACATCCACACACCTGGTAATTGTGACGCTTCCACGGCCAACCTAAACCATGTGCGAAATTTTTGGCAGTCAGCACTCACAATGCTCCCAGGCTCGTCTCACGTCCTCGTTCCCATTCTGAGTGCCGGCAGCAGTTTACAGCGGCAGCGGGCTGCCGTCGCGGTCTCACCAAACCACAGTTAGGTACGTAGCTCGGCATCAGAGCAGCCGTACCGGGACGGGACGGGGGAGAGCAGCGAAATCGGTCGGCTGGTGGACACGTGCACCCGTCACGTGGACACGTGCACCCGCCGGACTGACGTGCGGTGATGCGGTGTCATTTCACGGTCTGTCGCTTTCTGTGCTAAATTGAGTGATGGAGTACAGAACATGAACATCTATGTGGGCACAGAACATGAACATCTATGTGGGAACAGAACATGAACATCTATGTAGGCACAGAACATGAACATCTATGTAGGCACAGAGCATGAACATCTATGTGGGAACAGAACATGAACATCTATGTAGGCACAGAGCATGAACATCTATGTAGGCACAGAACATGAACATCTTGTAGACACAGAACATGAACATCTATGTAGGCACAGAGCATGGACATCTATGTAGGCACAGAACATGAACATCTATGTAGGCACAGAGCATGGACATCTATGTAGGCACAGAACATGAACATCTATGTAGGCACAGAGCATGAACATCTATGTAGAGTGCTCCACAGATAATGTGGCATGATGTGAAAAGTGCCCGGATGGAGGATGAAAAGCTGAACACAAATAGTTATGGTAATACAGCTTAAATAATCACACTCGTGAGGAGCATGCAACGTTGTTGTATGATGGCAAGCTTTTGAGCTGTATAACACGATGCCATGATCAAGTTGATAGAGGTCACAGTGCTTGTCGTCGCTTGTAGGCACAGAACATGAACATCTATGTAGGCACAGAACATGAACATCTTGTAGGCACAGAACATGAACATCTATGTAGGCACAGAGCATGGACATCTATGTAGGCACAGAACATGAACATCTATGTAGGCACAGAACATGAACATCTATGTAGGCACAGAGCATGAACATCTATGTAGAGTGCTCCACAGATAATGTGGCATGATGTGAAAAGTGCCCGGATGGAGGATGAAAAGCTGAACACAAATAGTTATGGTAATACAGCTTAAATAATCACACTCGTGAGGAGCATGCAACGTTGTTGTATGATGGCAAGCTTTTGAGCTGTATAACACGATGCCATGATCAAGTTGATAGAGGTCACAGTTTGACTGCGGTGGCGAAAATAGCAACATGGTAGCGAGCTATTACTAAATACAGATGTAAAAGCTGCAGATGGGGCCGAAAATAATATACAAAATGACTTAGAAGGCCATTGCCTGCAGGGGTTTAACTGCAGGTTGTTATGGGCACTGTGCCAGGAAATGTAGCCGATGATACTGCTGCTCGTTACATATGTGTTTTTTTTTCTCAGACTGATCCAGGTAACGGTTGGTGAGTTCACCGTCAGATTCCACACGAGACGGCCGCAGTGCAGGGCAGCGACCGCAGATTATCAGCTGATAAGACGCAGAACATGGCTACTGTAGATTCTCAGCTGATAAGACGCAGAACATGGCTACTGTAGATTCGCAGCTGATAAGACGCAGAACATGGCTACTGTAGATTATCAGCTGATAAGACGCAGAGCATGGCTACCGTAGATTCTCAGCTGATAAGACGCAGAACATGGCTACTGTAGATTCTCAGCTGATAAGACGCAGAACATGGCTACCGTAGATTCTCAGCTGATAAGACGCAGAACATGGCTACTGTAGATTCTCAGCTGATAAGACGCAGAACATGGCTACTGTAGATTCTCAGCTGATAGACGCAGAACATGGCTACTGTAGATTCTAAGCTGATAAGACACAGAACATGGCTACTGTAGATTCTCAGCTGATAAGACGCAGAACATGGCTACTGTCTGACGTTACCACCGATCATATTTACACCTTGCGCCCACTCATCAGTCAAAACAGAACAGCTTTACACTCCGATTCAGCTCGAAACCATAATTTCCACTCCCTGGAATCTTAACACAGCCAATGTTATTCGATATGGATTCCGAACAATGGTGCAAAATAAGAGCAGTAATTATCCGAATGGCGCCCATGCTGAAATGTTTAGAGGCCTTACTTAGTCTAAAGTTTTGTGTGAACGCCACATTGTCAAATACTTTTGTGGATGCAATCTTGCCATAAATGATACAGTTGAAGAGTGAGCGTTGAGTTATGCTGCAATAAATAGGTCGAGTAAGTGAATAGTTAAACCACAGGTCAGGCGAAGAGGTGTACACTGTACAACCGTGCAAACGACCGCGCAACATCCGAGTGCCGACGGAGGATGCAGACTGCACTACGGTGATCACGATTGTTGCCATTGGATTATGACATTTCTGATAATAAACTTCACATCACGGGAGTGGAGACTCAGTTATTTCCTCATCCACCGGAAGCGACAAGTGGACACGTGTTATCCCGACTCACGCTTGTCGTCGCTTGTCAGTTTCCCAGGCCCAGAATGAGGTCTCGACGGGGTTTAACACGCGCAGTGGAGGGCGGGGGGGGGGGGCACTTCTGTGCCCCCCCCCCCCACACACACATGTTTTTCGTAAATAGCTCGCAAACGAAGCGACGCAGAGCGGTTTTTCTTACACGACATTTACGCCAACTCAATAGCAGATCGTTTGACATAAAACAATTCAAATAGGTCGATCAATTTTTGAGTTATATGGATTTTCATTCCAAGATGGCGACCAGAATCGTTGTGGGCAACGCGATATCTTCGGAACCAACAGTCGGATTGGGATGATTCAAACGTCATTCGGTAGACAATGTCAATGTTCATCCCCATAAACAACTTTCGACACATTGCTGGTGACCTGTGACGTCACAGAGGTCAAATTTCCAAAATTGTGACATTTGACTAGATTTGACCTTCGTGACCTCGTTTGACCTTGAAGATATTGACCGAAGGTCACGCAAATCTTTGCAAATGTAGATTATCACAGCACCTACCTACCCTGTAAGTTTGATCGTTCTAGCTCTCATACTTTCGGAGATCTTAGGGGGAGGGGGGCACTAAAGTGCCCCCCCCCCTTCACTGCGTGTTAGTGGCATACCCCTCTCCACTGCGCGTGTTAACGTCTGTAACTAAGCAGTGTGTGAACTGTGGACGTCTGTAACTAAGCAGTGTGTGAACTGTGTACGTCTGTAACTAAGCAGTGTGTGAACTGTGGACGTCTGTAGCTAAGCAGTGTGTGAACTGTGGACGTCTGTAACTAAGCAGTGTGTGAACTGTGGACGTCTGTAACTAAGCAGTGTGTGAACTGTGGACGTCTGTAACTAAGCAGTGTGTGAACTGTGGACGTCTGTAACTAAGCAGTGTGTGAACTGTGGACGCCTGTAACTAAGCAGTGTGTGAACTGTGGACGTCGGTAACTAAGCAGTGTGTGAACTGTGGACGTCTGTAACTAAGCAGTGTGTGAACTGTGGACGTCTGTAACTAAGCAGTGTGTGAACTGTGGACGTCTGTAAATAAGCAGTGTGTGAACTGTGGACGTCTGTAACTAAGCAGTGTGTGAACTGTGGACGTCTGTAGCTAAGCAATGTGTAAACTGTGGACGTCTGTAACTAAGCAGTGTGTGAACTGAGGACGTCTGTAGCTAAGCAGTGTGTGAACTGTGGACGTCTGTAACTAAGCAGTGTGTGAACAGTGTACGTCTGTAACTAAGCAGTGCGTGAACTGTGGACGTATGTAACTAAGCAGTGTGTGAACTGTGGGCGTCTGTAACTAAGCAGTATGTGAACTGTGGACGTCTGTAACTAAGCAGTGTGTGAACTGTGAACGTCTGTAACTAAGCAGTGTGTGAACTGTGGACGTCTGCAACTAAGCAGTGTGTGAACTGTGGACGTCTGTAAATAAGCAGTGTGTGAACTGTAAACGTCTGTAACTAAGCAGTGTGTGAACTGTGAACGTATGTAACTAAGCAGTGAGTGAACTGTGGACGTATGCAACTAAGCAGTGTGTGAACTGTGGACGTCTGTAACTAAGCAGTGTGTGAACTGTGGACGTCTGTAACTAAGCAGTGTGTGCACTGTGGGCGTCTGTAACTAAGCAGTGTGTGAACTGAGGACGTCTGTAACTAAGCAGTGTGTGAACTGTGGACGTCTGTAACTAAGCAGTGTGTGAACTGTGGACGTCTGTAACTAAGCAGTGGGTGAACTGTGGACGTCTGTAACTAAGCAGTGAGTGAACTGTGGCCGTCTGTAACTAACAGTGTGTGAACTGTGGACGTCTGTAACTAAGCGGTGTGTGAACTGTGGACGTCTGTAACTAAGCAGTCTGTGAACTGTGAACGTCTGTAACTAAGCAGTGTGTGAACTGTGGACGTCTGTAACTAAGCAGTGCGTGAACTGTGGACGTCTGTAACTAAGCAGTGTGTGAACTGTGAACGTCTGTAACTAAGCAGTGTGTGAACTGAGGACGTCTGTAGCTAAGCAGTGTGTGAACTGTGAACGTCTGTAACTAAGCAGTGTGTGAACAGTGAGCAATCAGTCACCCCAAGCCCGGTGCCCCGCTGAGAACTGGGCGAGTCGTGTTGCAAATCACATTGTTGTTGAAATAAAAAGCAAAGCGTCCTTGTCAGACCTTTGTCTTGCTATATCTCAGGCGTAATATGCACATCTGCCCGTCACAGTGAACAAACGAACTGGTGATGACATACGTATGCATACATTTATTTATTGAGGGATTTGTTTTAATGGAAAGAGGAAAAGTTGAGTTTAAAATACATCTGGCCTTAGAATGGACTATCACCTGGGTATTTGCAGGACTTTGAGCATTTTTTTTCTCTTCAAAACTCGAGTTAACCCGCCAATATTGACTGGGGTCTCAGCCGAACGATATTGACTTGGGGGGATATCATCCCCCCTGGTTATCTTCTGAACTAATGATCGCAGCGAGACGCGCACGGTGGTATTATACATCTCTCAACGAGGCGCATCCGCTCAAAATTTTATATTGAGATCATATGTCAGGTCATGGACAGGTCAAAGGTCAAAATGAAGTGGCCAAAATGAAGTGGGGCAAAGGAGCGAACTGAAATGGCCACGGGTGGATGAATTGGCAACGGGACGTGACTTAGCAATCATGCACTGGCTGCTGCACATTAGAGCCTTCATGGAGCCGGAATCCCGTATGGGAATGGGAATGGGACGGGAATGGGTGGGAATGGGGCACATTTTTGGGAAGTGAACGGTTTGGAACGGTTTATGGGAGACTATATAATTGTGTCGCGAAAACCTGCCCCCACCAAAAAAGAAAAGAAGATGAAAAAACCTGAATTTCAACATTCTGATGTGCAGAAACTATCACACAACACATCCTTAGCATAAAATAAGAGACAGACATGCCAATGCGAAGGTTCCAGAAATGTGAGCTGGGAACCAGATTCAGTATCCCTACCAGGAATTGCGTGTGGATAGCACGTGGGCCCACTACGGCTGCATCAGGGCCTCATGCGGCAACAGTGGGACCCCATATGCTTTCCACACACAATTTATTGTAGGGATGCCTACCTGAATTATTTGACCTGACAACCTGGTGGTACGCATAGATAACCAAGACATAGCTTATTCTGAAACCTGGTTGCAACCCAATACCCATGTACCCCCTCCCCCCAAAACAAAACATAGGTATAATCGTATTGCACATTTGCATAACATAACACTTCTAACATTGGACTGAAAACAGAAAAAGGTGAGTGGAATTGTTTTACTGAGGGTTGTTCGGAAGTTGTTCCAGTTCCGTGCCACTGCCCAGTGGAACATCACACCCGCGATGCTCAGAGACGTCAAGACCGCTGCAATGTGCCGAAGGACAGCCAGACGGTTGCTACTCGAGCCAGGCCAAGGGTGAAAACGAGTGCAATGTGCAATACGTCGTTATGTCTAGTCATAACTGGCGCATAGATAGGATTGAACTCTTGGGGAGGGCATTTGCCCCTGATGCCCCCCCCCCCTGGATCCGCCAAAAAGACATGATGTGGAGTGGGTGATAACTGATATAGATTAAATACAAAGAGGACTTACTCCATAAGAAAAAGATTAAAAGCAGAGCTTTCGGGTATATTGTAACACCCTTCGTTAGGTATTAAGAGGCATTGAGACTAGCAATGACCTGCTATTTGTTTCCATCGAAACATTGTTTTATGGCAGAGGTAATGTCATTATGCATTATTACCGATCGCTTTTTCATGTGAAGTTTTACCGTGTTTTTTTGTGGGGGGGGTGTGGCAAACAGGCCACTTTATGCCTGGGGGGCATGACCCTAAATGCCCCCCCCCTGGATCCGCCAGTGATCACCCAAAGTGCTTCAAAGGTACAATTCACACCCCACATGAGGTAAAGTATTTTTTTTTGGACAAAGTTTAAGGTCAAGGTCAGGTCACAAATGGTCACTATGCGCAAAAGATCTACGAAAGTCATGCAGCACATGTTTTATGGATGATTTTAAACGTATAATTCGATAGTGATAGTCATTTTACCACCTAACCTCATTTAAGTGAAGTTAATGTCAAGCTCAGGTCAAGGTCATGTAACAAAAGGTCACAATTCGAAACTGCTAAATCTAAATAAAACAGGCATGTTTCTGGACCATTTTTGCCTCAGAAATGCAGTGGTGACATTTATTTGTTCGTGGCTGGTCATTAAAAACGAAAAATTTCACAAGATACTCATACCTTAGGAGCCATTTAATAAAAGTCAGTAAAAAATGGTGACATTGTTTGGAAATTTGGTATAGGAATTGTCCATATTTGGCTATATAATATGTATTCAGTTTTTTTTCTCTTCAAAATATCTGTGGGATAAAAAATGTGGGCATTTTTTCTATTTTTTTGGGGGTCAAAAACAATTGTTTTCAAAAATCCGAGATGAAGTTTTTGTAGCTCTTGTCATTTGCTATTTTGTGACATTTGTATTGGATTTTGCTCAAAATATGGCCTTTGTACGATCTATTAAAGTTTATATGTTTTTTTTTCTCTCGTCAAACTCGTGTGTAGGGACGTCACTAAATTCGCTATCTACAAACAAAATCTACCAAATTGCTTCAATTGTGCACAGAAAACGTACAATTGTTGTAGGAGAAGGTACCCAAAGTTTCACGTTGATATCTCTTTTGTTTTTTGAGCTATTACCGTCAGTCAGGGGGCGTTTTTCGACCCCTTCCCCCCAGTCAATGACGGGTTAACCCTCGCCCGGGTAGGGGGTGGATGCCACCCCCTCGGTTTTTCTGGAATAACTCGCGTAGTTTCAAACCGATTTCAATGCAACTTTCAGTACCCTAATTTTGAAAATTTCCCACATACTCTGAAAATTTTGCAAATCTAACCCACATGCCCCGTGACCTATGCCTGTTTCTCAAGGTCATGTCAGGCGCAACTGGAGTCCCGCAGTATCGATGCTTGTAACTTGTGCAGTTTTCGAGTGTCTGTTGTTCAGGAGCATATACACAGGTGTTTCCAGGTGACAGTTGTGGTTTCCACTGAGATTGTGACCGCGATTGACCTTTTCAAAGGTCAACTGAGGTCATTGACCTCTGATGACCTAAGATTACTTGTTTGGGCTTCTGCCGGTTTCTAGGGCATTTAATGACGCTGATTTCAAATTTGGGATCCATTTTACATAATTATATGTTCCACTGGGGTCATGCGCTTTCACAGGTCAACCGAGGTCATTGACCTCAGATGACCTGACATGACCTTTTTGGAATTTGGCAGTTTTTAGGGCATTGTGTGACGCTGATTACGAATTTGGCACCCATTAAGCATTGTGATATGCTCATTCACGATTCTAGATGACTTTTGGGTCATTGACATGGCCTCAGAGGTCACTTAATGACCTAAGACCTTACAAACGGCAATCAGCGGCTTCCTCTCGTCACAAGCAACACGCTCGTCTTTGACGAGAAGCTCTAGCTAAATTAGGGGCGAAACGCTAAGGGGGGGGGGGGGGGTCGTACCAACCAACCCCCCTACCCGAACACGTAGTGATTTTGCCCTACCCGGGCGAGGGGTTAAACAACGGTCTAGCTAGTACTGATCTCATACTAAGTTGGATTGTCATATATTCCACCAGATGTTTCGGATTGTGACACATTTTAACTTTGTGATTGCGTGCGTGCCATGTTTTGATAGGTAAAACACAACAGAAGCCCATGGCCAGTCGATCTGGTCAAATGCCATCAAGCCTCGTCGGGACATGCAATCAGAAATATATAGTATCAGGTGCTAATTGACTTATCCCCTTACACTACGTTCCTTGGTTCCTTCCGATAAAGCGTAGGTAGTTAGTTCACAGTGGCGGATCCAGGAGGAGAGGGGGGAGGGGTCACGGGGTCATGACCCCCCCCCCCCCCCCTCTTGGGCCATGGGGGCACCACTGCGCCGTGGGGGCACCACTGGGCCGTGTGGGCACCATCGCGCCGGGGCACCAGGGGCACCACCAACATCAAGCCAAAAAATCCCCGCCGCTACGCGGCGCAAATAATTCAGTGTTCTTTGAACCAAGGGCACCACCGCGCCGGTGTACCAGGGGCACCACCGCGCCGGTAAACCAAGGGCATACATACATACATACATGGCATCACCGCGCCGGTGTACCAGGGGCACTACCGCGGCGCCGGTGAACCAAGGGCACCACCGCGCCGGTGTGCCAGGGGCACCATCGTGACGGTAGGCGGCTCTGTGGGGCGAGGGAAGACACCGGGGCAATGTGCCTCCTTGACTCCAGGAGGGAAAACAATGGTCTGGTGCAGCGATGAAATCACAATAATTGGTCGCTGTAAGACAAAAAAAAATTGCGAAATGATGCTAAATTAAAAATGCTAATAAATTATGCCAAAAAATGTCCCTTCATGCCTCCCGTCCCTTGGGCTATGAAGGGGCACCACCGTGTCTTTATACCAGAGGAAACAACGTATCGGACTCGAGGGGCCCCGAGGGCCCCCTTGGGCTGATACATGTAGATTATAGAACCTTTATATTTTTAGGGCCTAGTTATCCAGACAAAAACAAAATAACGCAAAAAATTCCGCGCCGCTATGCGGCGCAAATCAATCAGCATTCTTTTCCAGTACAAAAAGATCTAATATAGACTATACACACTGGCGGCCGGAGGGGGGGGGGGGAGGATATCGGGGCCATGATCCCACCTTTGGCCTTACATGGGGGGAGGGGAAACATGTCTTTTGACACCACCTTTTGCTCCAGACATATTTCCTCGTTTTGACCCTACATGCTGGTTCCAAAAGCAAAAATTAATTCTCCAACCCACTCAAAACCTCAATTTTTTTGCGCCGGGCATGCATAAGATATACTGCTTGTAAAACACGGCTTCCACCCCCCCCCCCCCTGGTCACGAACCTCGACATCACTCTTGGTTAATTCTTCATCAGCTGTCTGGGGCCGCCCTTTACCGTACAAATATATATTTTAGCACCATCTGCGGCACTTTAAATGATAGAAAGGGTACGACTGATATTGCAAATACCTATAGCCAACGTTGTCAATTTTAAAAAAAAATGTTGGAATAGGGGCACCCTCAAAATATAGTGGACCAAATCCGTCGAGTTTTCAGATTTGGGTATCGGTAGGGGTACCACTGCAATTGATGATCCCCTCCCTTGAAGATTGTCTGGATCCGCCCCTGTTGGGATACCCCCCGTAACTTATATCGTGCATCGCCTAGCGCCGGCTGGACTTCGGAAACTGACTTACTGGCGTCAAGGGCACGTCATAGCAGCAGGAGCCTGTCT
>JAXIVJ010014069.1:0-35469 GCA_036785665.1 Chirona hameri | reverse complement strand
ATTTGATATATTGCGCATAGGCGGATCAGGAAAAAAACATGGGGGCACCATGCGCATAACGCTTTTATCATCTTACTAATTTGAAGTTGGACCTAATTTGATGGTGGGTATCGCCTCCCATTTTTTATGCTGAGTGCGCCTCTGCCCCACAAATATATACATTCCCAGTAGTATCTATGATGCATATTGCCATTGAAATGGTTTCTGACGCATTTATTGCACTGCAAACCACGAAGAAAGTATGCGCCGCAAAACCGTATTCGTAGCACCCTCCCCAAAACAGGACCCTGGAACCGCCTCTGCTGGACATTTTTTTTTTTAATGTTGACACCACACGTGTCATTCAATTTTGGGAAAAGTCACAAAGTTTCAGGACGCTAGGCCTAACGGTTTAGAAGCGGCAAGTGAAAAACTACCGGGAGGGGCAGAATCTGCCCCCGCAGGGAATAGGGTTAAAGGGATTATACGGGTTTTTCCCCAGAATAATTGAGTTACATAGTAAAACGTACTTATAAAGGTGGTAGAAGTCCCACGGTAGCCACATTTTTCTGGAAATTGCCTCTCTGCACGTAAGGACATTCCAAAGTGCGCGGTGATGCCACCGCGTATTTGCTGTAGGACCGGCTGAGGGCAGAGCCAGTCATCTCTTTTATGCTAATAAAAAACACCTCACGTATGGCATATTTCCGGTAAAATAAGCAATATTTGAAAGAAAATAAACTTGTTGTGTTCCAACGACAGCAGCAGTTACCTAGTTTTCCCATAAAATTCTATATTTTTCATGAATTTTCATGCCAAAAAATTAATACGCCATCACCAAATTCTCAACGCCAGAGAAAAGGCCAGAGAAAAGAAAACCACAAAAACACAAAACCTCAACGAACAGTGTGTAGTAATAAAAAGTCCCGTCAGTTTTGAATTGCATAATAATTTTGTGATCCAGTGTAGGACTTGCAGATAATTCAAAACTCTAAAATTGATCTTAAGATAAAAGGGTGTCCGGACAATTCTTCGTCCAGCATTTCTTCGCAGCGCATTTCTTCGTACGCAAATCTTCGTCTAGCGTTTCTTCGTAGCGCATTTCTTCGTCGCGCGTTTCTTCGTCTCGCATTTCTTCGTATCGGCAAATCATCGTCTCGCATTTCTTCGTATCCGCGAAACTTCGTTTACGCAAATCTTCGTATCGCAAATATTCGGTTAGGTTAGGTTAGGTTAGGTTAGGATACGAATAATTGCGTAGACGAATATTTGCGGATACGAAGAAATGCGAGACGAATATTTGCGGATGCGAAGAAATGCGAGACGAAGAAACGCGCGACGAAGAAATGCGGGGACGAAGATTTGCGGACGAAGAAATGCGGACGAAGAAATGCCCGACGAAGAAATGCCCGACGAAGAAATGCGGGACGAAGATTTGTCATGGAATCGATAAAAGTGGTGGACAGTAGTGACGATCAAGTACTCGTTATCTGATACAAGTCTCGAAAAACGCCCAAGTTTTAACGCTGATAATTTCTGAAATAATGGACTAAATGAGCATTGAGGTCCTGTTGTATGTCTTAAACGTGTTTTAAAGCTCATACAACTGCAAAAGAGTGCATTTACTTTCAGGACGGAAACCCCGTATAATCCCTTTAAAACTAACAATGAACACCACTGAAGACTTTCACAATTTACTTGAAAACTAACACTTGTTGTGTTGTTCTTAACAAATTCCACGCTTTGAATGTCGGTAGGGTAAACTGAAAGATTGTACTTTTCATACAACCCTAGTGTGTTGTTCTTAACAAATTTCACACCACTGAAGACTTGGGTAGGATAAACTGAAATATTGGACTTTTCATACAACGCTAGTGTGTTGTTCTTAACAAATTCCACGCTTTCACAATTAAATGTCTGGTAGGGTAAACTGAAAGATTGGACTTTTCATGCTACCAGCAGAACACTCAACCAAATAAAGGATTAATAAAATTCAACCAAGGTGAAGGTAGGTAGTAGGTACCTACGATTCAACACTGAACACACAACCCTAGCCGCGCTAAGCGTGTTGTTTTCGTATCAGTATGGCTGCAGAATGAATGTCATAAAAGCGCAACATTGCAGACATTCGGGCCACTAAATACGAATATCATTACAATCAATATCGATTCCACGCTTTCACAATTTCCTTCAAAAATATAGAGGTCCGATCTGAATGGTAGTGGTACACTGACATGCCTGCCATCATGCTGATTCAGAGAATGTGTGGGTTTTCCGTTTTGGGTCCACCACCAAGGGTTTTCGAGTTTATTGCGTTGGAACGGTTTGAATCTGCCCTTTGTATAAGAGATAGTCTTGGAAGGGAATGGCCAGTCCGTCTGTGTGCCCATAAACTCCACTCTACATCTTCATCGCCAACAAAAAATGCGTATATGCGTATACAAATATATTTCCTACAAAGTACACATTTAGAAAGAACTCGGAAACCACTGAAAAAGCAGCGGCTGAGACAGCGACGAGCAGGACACACGCGTGCGACTGCAGCACGCAGACACGTGACATAGAAGACAGATCTCGGACAGTGGGGACAGTGGGGACAGTGGGGACAGTGGGGACAGTGGGGACAGTGGGGACAGTGGGGACAGTGCAGCCCCGCGCTGACACGGGAGCGCAGTAGCGAGCCCCGCGCTGACATGGGAGCGAGCCCCGCGCTGACACGGGACGGACGGCCGGCGGCGGAGCGCAGCTCACAGGATCAGGCCCGGCGCCGCCAGCAGGCCGGAGCGCAGGCCCAGGCCGTAGTTGTACGGGCTGTAGTCGGGGCTGATGGCGGCACGCAGGGCCGCCTGGTTGTAGAGCACCGCGTGGCGGGCCTTCTCCAGCTGGACGGCCGGCGTGTCGAGCAGCACCGGCGTCGGCACCGGCACGCCCGCCGCGCGCAGCGCCGCCGCCCTGTACAGATAGGCGTGCTGAGCCTTGGCCGCCCTCACTGCGAACGTGTCGCCCGGCGCGATCGGGGCCTGCAGGCTGCGGCGGCGGCGCGCGTCGGGCGCGGCGTCGGCGGCGGCGGCAGCCTCGTTGTACAGCTGCTGGAACTCAGCCTTGGCCGCCTTCACCTCGGCCGTGTCATCAACGGGCGCCGGGCCGACCTGGGAGAACACGGGGGCCTGCAGGTTGGCCACCGGCGCCACCGGCAGGTTGGTCGCCTTCACGCGGAAGCCGGCGGCGTCGGCCACGTAGGTGACCGTCTGCTTCAGGCCGTTAGCGTCGATGTACCTGTAGGATCCGACCGTGCCGCCCAAGGCGTTCTTGGTCTCGGTCTTGGCGCTGAGCGGGCCGCTGTAGCCGTACTTGTACTGACCGAGCTCGTCCTGAACCTGGAACTGGCTCGAGACGGCCACCGGCGCCGGCACCGCGGCCGCGTACGTCAGCGGAGCGGGACGCAAAATGCTGGCGGCGTACGGCCGGGAATACGGCTGGGCGTACGGTAGGGCGCCGCCGGCGTACGGCCGGGCGTACGGTAGGGCCCCGGCGTAGGGCCGGGAGTACGGTAGGGCCCCGGCGTAGGGCATCGCGTAGGGCGCGACGCACCCTCCATTGAGACAGGCGAGCGGGTTTCCTAGAGTGAAGGCAGCCGACACGCCCAGGAGGGCAGACACGACAACCTGCCGGAGGAGTCGAGCCGGTCAGACGGGCACCGCGAGCGAGATCGCGGCGGCAGCGGCAGAAACAGGGCAGATTTAAAGCATGGTCTCGTTCAATGGTCATGGTGGTTCGGGAAAGTGCAAAAGAATGTTCAGCGAAGATGTGTGGAAGGTATTGGTATTTTTCTTAATATCCCTCTAGGCATCAACGAAGTAAGATACATAGTGAAAAGACATATTTCTAGCTGAAAGGAAATTTCTATGTTTAAATATTTCTTTAGGAAAATGCGCACGCTAGGGAAATTAAATATAAAAAGAGAAACAAGGAACGAAAACGAGTCAAAAATGCATCGAAGAATGAAGGTATCAATAAATGCAAACGCCGATGTGAAATGTTATCGTGAAGGTTGGCTTCCCAAGACGTATCCTCCCAACTGAAACGCCTCTGCGCTGACTCGTCAGTGTGCTAAGCCCGCTCAGTATGAGAGAGTTTGTCGCTGCTGTGAACTCACCAGGACTTTCATGATTGATGAACTCTCTGGTACTGTGCTGCTCCGTCGGCCGGCGGCCGGTTTTATAGTCGGGTGTCTCTGAGGGGCGGGTCATCCGCTGACCACGCCCTGCTGTGTCGCGACACCGGGCGACAGGGGGGCGGGGCGGCAGGGAGGGGGGGGGGGGCGTCAGACCGGCACCCCGCCCGATCAGCACGGCCAGCCACTAACCGGAAATCGGCACTTAGTGTGTGATCCGGCAGTGACACCACCCGTGTGGAGGTCTCGTAGTATTCTCGGGTTAAGAATTTGTATGCGATATATGCAAGTTCCGTTTAATAGAAATCCTCATCATAAGTATTGATTAACTTTTATTCGTGAAGGATGTGTGTACTCTTGAAAAATGTACGTTTTACAGTTTTTACGAGAGATAAAAAATTGCGATGCAAGAGAAATTAAAGACGTAAGTTTTGGGTATATTTGTATGCATTTATCGAGTTGATCTAAACCAATATTGCTAGCTCCAATTCCATTGCGAACAAAAGCGAAATGTGATCAGGGAAGCCTGGTATAGTTATATTTGTATACATCATTGATCATAGTTGAACATGGCGTCCAAATGAGTGGTATATGTCTCAAATATGACGCGTTGTGCGTTTGGGGCCACTCGTCGAAAGACGTTCTACTCTGCTTATGTTGCCCTTGGGGTCTGTTGTGCAATAGGTACATACAAGTGTCATACAAGTGTCATGCTCCCCGTGATTATCAGAAATTAAGCGGTTTATGACACACTGAGTAATTTCCTGTTTATATGTAATTGTTCTGTATTTAATTGACGTTGATTTAATTGTTATGATGTGAACAATACAGTGAAATTATCGGTGAAGCGGCTGCAATCGAGACAGTCGAAACATATTTGCATACTATCATGTTAGCGGTTAACATACCTATATTGCATAGGCATTCCCTTAGACTCGCTTAAATTCGCTTTGTCGCTTAGACTTTACCAGCAGAAGATCAGAAAACTGATCAGAATACTGATCTGGTCTTCTAGTTGAATGATAATCAAATACTAGTCCTGTTTACATCGCACTAAACAAATTCCACTAAATTTCAGATAAGTTGTGTGTAACGAGACTTTTTGTAGAATTTCCCTAGATTTAAAGAGTGATGCGTATCCATGGACGACAAATATAGTCCATGGCAATCTACTTCCTTATGAACTCATACGGCCTCGTAGCACAACGTCCTCGGCTTTCTGCAAGGCCGTATAAGAGAGGTAGAGACATCCGGGGATTTTAGCGCCCCAATCGCTCAACATTAGCATGACGTCACTGGTGCTCTGGTCCGACTCGGCTGTCGCCGCACGCGGCTCGGTGCGGTGCGAATATTTCGAACGGGATACAAATAGTTGCGCCTAAGGTACGATTACGTTTACCGCGGATAATTATCCCTCCCTTAACCCGCGCCGTGCCGGGGGGGGGGGGGGACATTTAGACGCCCCCCTAAGGTTTTTCGAGGATAGCGAAAAAAACGGCGGCGCGCAGCGCAGCCGTTTTTGGCACAACTGTTCGGGCATCAATTGCGCACATTATGTTTTAAAAAAAACTCGGGTCATCTCAGGTCAGGTCACCAGACAAGGTCACGTGACCCCACCTCCAAAAATGTTTCCGGTAGCATCACAGCCACAGTTTCTGGCCGATCGATTTCGTACTTACAGGATTTCATAAGAGCAATAGTATCTACAATACTTATATCTCGGATTTTGTTGTTGTATATCGGTGACCTAAGGTCGGGTCAATTTCGTGGCCCCATTATAAGTCAATGGGGAAATAACAAAATGCTTCCTATTCTGAGGAAACGAATGATATCAGCCCAATTCTTTCTGGATCATATTATCATAGGCCATTCCTGAAGTTACAGGTTCAATTTTGTCCAGTGACCCCTACAGGGTCAGATGAGGTCATCTGAGGTCACCAACACTTTTTTGCCAATAACTCTTGACAAAATCAAGATAGAGAAGTGCGACTGGCACCAATGTGTTTGTCTCATCGAGGCACGTCTCCCAATGTGCAACATGACCTAATTGGGTCACCACTTGACCTGAGGTCAAATTTTCAAGTTGTCCTAATATGGTCATCATGCATATGAAACGAAGCGCCGTGACGAGACAAACACGATGGCTTCAAATTTTGCCCTATCTTTGTTAGCTAAAAAAATATTTGTGAAAACTGTTTTGCTAAAAAATAGCCTTTTGACATTTGATGAGCTCTGGAGCCTAAATTATTCACCTGAGCTCAAATCTGAAGACACCTTGCAGATTGCATTTTTCAAGAGCTTTCTATTGTTTTTTTCTTCTCTCGTTTGTTCCTAGCTATCATAGTTCCTGTGCTATCTGGGAATGTCTGGAGCGAATTCCTAAAACTTGAAAATCTGACCCTTGATGACCTCTGGTGACTTCAATATTGACATGAAAAACCTAAATAGTTTCGAAATGCATTCTGACGAGCTTTCGAACGGTGTTTTGGGTTTTTGTCTACGTCCCATAGGAGCCGAGTTAGAGTGGGCGTCGAAACGCCCCCCTCCCCCCCCCCCCCCCCCCCCCCGGCACGGCGAAGGTGGCGCCGAGCACCGGCAAGCGCGGGTTTATTCATGCTGAGGGGATACGGTCATACGCTGCCCCGGTATGTGTGAGGGGCGACTGGCGAGACGGCCATACACTGCACCGGTCTGACTGAGGGATGAGACGGCCATACGCTACCCCGGTCCGGCTGAGGGGGGGGGGGGAGACGGCCACACGCTGCTCCGGTCTGGTTGAGGGGCGAGAAAAGCCATTGTTTTGGCTTAACCCTCGCCCGGGTAGGGCAAAATCACAACGTGTTCGGGTGGGGGGTGTACGACCCCCCTCCCCCCCTCCCCTCCCCCCCCCCCCCCCCTTAGCGTTTTGCCCCTAATTGAGCTAGAGCTTCGATTCAAAGACGAGCGTGTTGCTTGTGACGAGAGGAAGCCATTGATATCCTATTTTAAGGTCTTGAGTCATTAAGTGACCTCTGAGGTCATGTCAATGACCAAAAAGTCATCAAAATTGTAAATGCGTATAAATTGAATTTTATCGAGCTAGAATCGTGAATGAGCATATCATAATGCTGAATGGGTGCCAAATTCGTAATCAGCGTCACAAAATGTCCTAAAAACTGCGAAATTCCAAAAAGGTCATGTCAGGTCATCTGAGGTCAGTGACCTCGGTTGACCTGTGGAATCGCATGACCCCAGTGGAACATATAATTATGTAAAATGGATCCCAAATTTGGAATCAGCGTCACAAAATGTCCTAGAAACCGCCAGAAGCCCAAAAAGTAATCTGAGGTCATCGGGGGTCAATGACCTCAGTTGACCTCTGAAAAGGTCAATCGAGGTCACACTCTCAGTGGAAACCACAACTGTCACTTTGAAACACCTGTACATATGCTCCTGAACAACAAACACTCGGAAACTGCACAAGTTACAGGCATCGATACTGCGGGACGCCAGATGCGCCTGACATGACCTTGAGAAACAGGTCATAGGTCACGGGTCATGTGGGTTAGAAATTCAGAATTGTCAGAGTAAGTGGACATTTTTAAAAGGTAGGGTACTGAAAGTTGCATTGCAATCGGTTAGAAATTACGCGAGTTATTCCAGAAAAACCGAGGGGTGTGGCATCCCCCCCCCCCCCCGCTACCCGAGCGAGGGTTAATTCAAGATATGCTTTTAAGAAAGCAAAATATTTAAAAAGCATAGACTTACAACCTAACTACCTAACTTACTTATCTAACGGCGACGTCTTCAAATTTCCGGTCGTCAACACCCGTCAAAAGACCGCAAAACGCTCGAAAGCGCAGCTGAGGCGACGGGGCTGGCCACGACTGGACCAGAGCACCAGTGACGTCATCGCTAATGCTGAGCCGCTCGGCAGCCGATACATGGGGAATCCCGGGATGACACCCCATGGCTTTTTGTCGTAGCGAATGGCCGTATAAGGGTAGCGAGTTTCTGTCTGAATTTTTATATTTTAAGTGATAGATCAATCGCTGAAATACTGGCATCGTACAAAATAGTCAGAGCTACTGTGTGTTTGATTGTGCGTTTATATTTCAAGAAAGACGAGAGAAGAGTTTGCTTGTAATTTCACAACAGTGGAGCTGTTGAGAAGATTCACGCAAATGCTGGTACCTATTTTTAGAATCTGTGTGTAGCTAATTTGGTTGGTGTTGAGGCTATATATTCTTGTGATCCCGGGTCCTTCATGCAGTGGTGGATGATTTGTGGGTGTACCAATAAATACAGTTATGGCCAGGGGTGTAACTTTGGAAATGACATTGGGATGCAAATCGTAGTGGGGGCCTCCTGGCAAGTTGTCAGGGGGCCTCCTGACAAGTTGTCGGGGGGGGGGGGGTCCAGTTCATCGCCCCTGATATGCCTGCAAGTAAGCCGACGTTAAGAAACGTATGTGTTGCCACTCACGTCAGGTAAGTGGCCTAAAGCCCAGGCTACACTATGCGTGATTTGCTGAAAATCACGTACGTGTTATCCGTGTTGTCTGGATTTGCGTGACAGAGCAAGTTCAGCTGATAGTAAATGCATTGGGTGAGCTACACTGGCACATCACGCAGATCCCGGATGAAACGTGAAGGAAATTCCGCAGACACGTCACGGACGGAACGATGAAAAGTTCGAAATTATGAACTTGTCGTGTTCTCCGAGATTGCGTGTTGCAGGGTTTTTATCATTTTGCTTGATTTCGCGTATTGTGGTCTATACTAGACCTAAACTTGACTAATTTGTGCTGAGTATCGTGGTGGAAGATGAATGAAGAAGCGTTTGAGCAAATTGTGAGTGTTGAACTTGTGTTGAAGCTGGTATATATTTATGCAGTGGTTTATCGATTACAAAAATGCAGTGGTATATCCATTTCCCTTGCGTGATTTGCTTGACCGGCAGATACCGGACGTCAAGGAAGTTCTGCAAACACTGAAAACACGCGCGTGATTTCCTTGACAAATCACGCATAGTGTAGCCTGGGCTTTAACCCGCGCCCCGCTGGGGTGGTGGTAACTTTTACCCCCCCATCGCCCTCCCGAATTTCCTGAATAACTTGAAAACTATGACAGATAACGACTTCAACCTTTCAGTACATTATGCGGCATTAATTGTACGTCTTCTCATCAAATTTCACTGAAATTGAGGTGATATTGTGGGAGATCATGACATTTTAATGACGTCATGTTATGCCATTTTGTGTGAAAAAAAAACGACAAATGTTTGACAATCCCAGAAAATCGAATTTTAAAGCGAATTGAAAATACAAGCTTTAAAATAAAGGAAATGACATTCACTTCAAATGGCTATCTCGGATTTTCCAACTTTTTGGTTTTTGACTCCTGAAGATAAAAATAAAATCAGAAAACTTTCCTCAAATTTTTGTGTTAAAGATATAAAAAACGGAATATATATGATAGAACCAAGTATGGACGATACCCAAACCACATTGCAATGCAATATCTTTATGTGTTACTGACTTATGGCTCCCTAAGTATAAGTAACTCATGACGTCATTTTGTAAAGATACGTTTTTGTTTGCTTTTATGGACCAGAAACAGATAAATAAATTCCAATGCTGTATTTCTGAGACAAATCTGGTCTAGAAACATGCCTTTTTTATTTAGATTAATCAATTTCAAATTTTGTGACCTGACCTTGACCTTAACCCGCGCACTGCAGGGTGGGGGGGGGGGTGATTTCCGCCACCCCTCAGGTTTTTCTCGGATAGCGAAAAAACAGCGGCGCGCAGCGCCGCCGGGTTTTAACACACCTGTTAAGACATCAATTGCGCACACTTTGATAAAAAAAATAACCTCTGGTCATCTCAGGTCAGGTCACCAGACCAGGTCAAGTGACCCCACCTCCAAAAATGTTTGCAGTTGTGCCAAAGCCAGAGTTTCTCACCGACCAGTTTGAAACTTACAGGATGCCATGAGGACATAAGTACTTACAATTCGTTTATCTCGGAATTTTGATATCAGTGACCTAAGGTCAGGTCAATTTCGTAACCTCTCCATAATAAGTCAATGGGTAAAATATACCAATGCTTCCTATTTCAAGGATGTGCATGATATTAGTCCAATTACTTCTGGATCATGTTATTATGGGATATTCTTGATGATCCAAGGGTAAGTTTTGTTCAGTGACCCCTATGGGGTCATTTGAGGTCATGCGAGGTCACCATCACTTTTGTGTCAATAACTCCCGACATAATGAAGATATAAAAGTAAAACAGACAGCAATGTGTTTGTCTCAGACACGTCTTCCCATATGCAACATGCCGTACTTGGGTCATCACTTGACCTTGACCTGAGGTCAAATGTTTAATTGGACTTAAGAAGATCACCATGTCTATCATTTGAAGCGCCTTGACGAGATAAACACAATGGCGTATACAGTTTTCCGTTATCTTTATTAATTAAAAATTCATAGCGAAAAACGATTTTGCAAAAAACAGCGGTTTTTCTTTTTTGACCTCTGGAGCCTCAAATATTGACCTGAGATCAATTTTGAGGACACCATGTCGATTAAAAATTTCACTGGCTGGCATTTGCTTTTATTCGTTTGTTTGTAACTAGCATAGTTTCCGAGATATATGGGAATTTCTGGAGCGATGTCCTAAAACAGGAAAAAATGAAACATTTAACCTTTGATGACCTCTATAATTAATAAACTAAAAAACATGACCTTTTCCTCGAAAATGTGAAAATCCAATGTTATCCAAATGTTATTATTATGTTGTAATATTTCGGCCACAGGCCTTTATCAAACAGTAAAACATTTCGACGAAATATTACAACATAATAATAACATTTGGATAACATTGGATTTTTACATTTTCGAGGAAAAACTCATGTTTTTTAGTTTTTTAGTTTATTAATTATATCAAATATGTTCCTCGCACAAGCACTAAACTCTATAAAGTACTTTGATGACCTCTGGTCACCTCAATTTTGACCTGATCTAAAACAATACTGAAATACTTTCGATATAACTTGTATCAAGCTATCAAATGCCGTTTTCCGCTTGTCGCTACGTAGCGTAGTTTTTCGAGATCTCACGGGGGGAAATCAACCCCCTGCAGTTCGTGTACGGCGCAAGTACTGCAGTGCGTGGGTAAAGCTTTTTTAAAGTTAAAAAAAATAAAAATGTAAAGTTGTAAAATGGCTGCTACAATCGAATTATACGTGTAAAATAACCCATACAACATGTGTTGCATGACTTTTGTAGACCTCTTGCCAATATTGACCTTTTTTTCCTTTGCTTACAATTTCATTTTCGCTTATACGGGAGATGCAATATACCTTTGAGAACACCTAGTGAGATAATAGTCGCAATCTAAGGCTTTGAATGGAAAGTAGGGCCCAAAAACTCAAATACCTCAGTTTTGACCTTTGACCTGACCGTAACCTTACATATGACCTTGAACACCAAATTTTAAGCATTCTTTAGATTCATCTCCTTGAGACCTTTCGATCGCCGCCTTCCGCGTCTCGTTACGGTCATTGATTCGGAAGATACGATGGGGGTAAAATTTACCCCCCAACAATTCAACAATAATGCAAATAATTCCAATTACGACGAAACAATGAACAGCCACATTAAAATGTAATTATTTAACTATTATGGCCATTAGAAATGAACCCAAATTGCTGAAGTCTAAATAGTTAGGCACTGGAATAAATCTACGCAAGGAAAAATAGAATGCTTTAATGATTTACGACTTTGAAGAACTTCTTAACGATACACGCACTATAAGTGTGCTTTTTGCCGAACTCTCCCGATTCGACTGCAGTGATTTCAGTTTTCATGAGCTGTCTATTGCTTTTCTCCGTTTGTTCTTAGTTATCATAGTGCCGAAATATTTGGGGGTGTTCCTAGCGAAGTCCTAAAACTGGAAAATCTGACCTCTGATGACCTCTGATGCCCTCAATATTAACCTGAGCCAAATAATATATGAAGTAACTTCGAATGTACTTGTCAAGAGCTTTCAAACGTTTTTTCCGAGCCTCTCTAGCCCTTTTAGTTTTCAAGTTAGAGGGGGGGGGGTAATTTCCCCCCCCCCCCCCCCACCAGGGCGAAGTAGTCTCAGAGGCCCACCGGGGTGCGGGTTAAGCATGCGGAAGGGCCTCTCTTAAGCACACAGGGGCTTCCTTTGTGTTCTGACGGGCCCTCCTTTAAGCTCAGAGGGGCCTCCTTTAACACGCGCCCTGTGGGGGGGGGGGGGATCCGCCCACCAAGTTTTTTTCTCGAGGATATCAGAAAAACGGCGGCACGCAGCGCCGCTGGTTTTTTGGATACCTGTTCGGATTTCAACTACCCACATTACGTGCAATTCTTGACTTCGAGTCATCTCAGGTCAGGTCACCAGACCAGGACACGTGATACTGATGACCCCACCTCCAAACGTTTGCGGCCGTACCACAGCCACAGTTTTAGGCCGATGGGTTTCAAACTTGCAGGACTTCATAAGGTCATAGGTACCTACATTTGTTTTACTCTGATTTGTTTATATCGGTGACCTAAGGTCGGGCCAATTTCGTGACCTCCCCATTGACCTCCCCATAGCGAGCGGCGCCTGATTTAAGTGCCTGTGAGCGCTTGTGCGCCAATCGCAAACATGTACGTCCGATGTGTAAAGCGAAAATGAAATAAAAATGTATCTCTCTCTCTCTCTCTCTCTCATTGTAAGTCAACGGGAAAATATTAAAATGCTTCCAATTCTGAGGATACGCATGATATCAGTCCAATTCCATCTGGATCATGTTATCATAGGCCATTAATTGATGATCCATGCGCAATTTTCGTTCAGTGTCAGCCGAGGTCTACAGGGTCAGCTACAGGGTCAGCCGAGGTCATCTGAGGTCAACTACGCTTTTTTTATTCAATAACTCGACATAATGAAGATATATAAGTGAAACCGGTACCAATGTGTTTGTGTCATCGAGACACGTCTCCCAATATGCAACATGACCAACTTGGGTCACCACTTGACTTCATCCTGAGGTCAAATGTATAAGTTGACCTTAACTGGTCAAAAAAAATATGATTATAAGGGCCTCAACGAGACGAACACGATGGCGTCAAAATAATTGCCTTATCCTGTATTAGGGTAAAAAGTTATTTGTGAAAACTGTTTTGCTCTAAACAGCCTTTTTGACCTTTGATGACCTCTGGAGCCCTAACTATTGACCCGATATAAAATTTGAGGACACCATGGCCATTGCACATTTCATTGCTTTTTCCGTTTGTTCCTAGGTATCATAGTTCTTGAGATATTTGGGGGGTTTCTGGAGCAAAGTGCTAAAATTGGAAAATTGTATAATTTGACCCCATATGACCTTGAAGATATTGACCTAGGGTCATTCAAATTTCGAAAACAGAGTTCCCTACAGAACCTCCCTACCCTACAAATTGCGTTATTGTAGCTCTTATGGGGTGCGGAATCCCCCCCCCCCCCCCCCCCCCCTCCAAGGCGTTTAATTATCAGAGGCCCTCCAGGGCGCGTGTTAAGCACATATGGCCTCTTTTAAGCACAGAGGGGCCTCCTTCAAGCACAGAGGGGCCTCCTTCAAGCACAGAGGGGCCGCCTTTAAGCACAGAGGGGCCTCCTTTAAGCACAGAGGGCCTCCTTTAAGCACAGAGGGGCCTCCTTTAAGCACATGAGGCCTCATTTAAGCACAGGGGGCCTCCTTTAAGCACAGAGGGGTCTCCTTCAAACACAGAGGGCCTCCTTCAATAACATGGGGCCTCCTTTAAGCACAGAGAAGCCTCCTTTACGCACAGAGGGGCCTCCTGTAAGCACAAGGGGCCTCCTTTAAGCACAGGGTCCTCCTTTAAGCGCAGAGTGGCCTGCTTTAAGCGCAGAGTGGCCTCTTTCAAGCACAGGGTGGCTCCTTTAAGCATAGAGGGACATAGAGGGAGCACTTGCACTTGCACCCCCAATGTTGAATATTGCATCCCCAATGTTCTTTTTGCATCCCCAATGTTTATTTTATAAGGAGGCCCCCTTAGAAAAAGAGGTCCCTACGGGAGGACAGGAGGCCCTTCTGTGCTTGAAGGAGGCCTATCTGCGCTTAAAGGAGGCCCCCTGAGCTTAAAGGAGGTCCCTCTGTGCCTAAAGGAGGCCCCTGTGCTTGAAGGAGGCCCCGCTGTGCTTAAAGGAGGCCCCGTGCTTAAAATTTGAGGACACCATGGCCATTGCACATTTCATTGCGGAAAAGCAATGAAATGTGCAATGGCCATGGTGTCCTCAAATTTTAAGCACGGGGCCTCCTTTAAGCACAGAGGGGCCTCCTTTAAGCACAGGGGCTCATTTAAGCGCAGAGTGCCTCCTTCAAGCACATGGGGCCTCCTTTAAGCACAGAGGGGCCTCCTTCAAGCACAGGGGCCTCCTTTAGGCACAGAGGGGCCTCCTTTAAGCTCAGGGGGGCCTCCTTTAAGCGCAGATAGGCCTCCTTCAAGCACAGAAGGGCCTCCTGTCCTCCCGTAGGGACCTCTTTTTCTAAGGGGGTCTCCTTATAAAATAAACATTGGGGATGCAAAAAGAACATTGGGAATGCAACATTCAACATTGGGGGTGCAAGTGCATCCTCAAAAGTATACAAAGTTTCACCCCTGGTTATGGCGGAAAGTGAAAACCTGGTGTCTTCAGTATTGGAATTGGTTGAGTTTCTGCCAGGGGCGCAGCCAGACCATCAGAAGGGGGCAAGCCCCTGGGAGAGGCCCCCTACCCCCAAAAAAATACCCCTGGATATGAAAAACTACGGATTTCGGCCACTTTATTTTGTGAGGCCCCCTTTTTAACAATTTTTCTTCGTCTACTTTTGATGAGTTGGATTGGACCAGGACCCTCAGTAGGCAATGTACTGAGCGCATTACTAATTTGTATTGTTACGTACAGGAGAGAAAATATATCTTAGCTGACAGCAGGTGGGGGTCGGCTTTTGCGTGTGGGGGCGGCTGAAATGACGGAAGATGTACCCCCATTTTGATACGCGTATTTAAGCCTTCGCAGATTTTTTATGTGGATTTTCATGTTATAGTAGGTAGGTATGTACTTGTTAGCTAGCGCCGCGAAGCGGCGCGAAACTTTTACAGGTTTGCGTCCGAAAATGTTTGTGCCCGAAATATATCTGCCGAACAGCCCATCGCATGGTGACCATAATGCATCACCAACAGTAAAACAGGTTGATTAATTTCAGTTAGCTTTATTGACAAATTGCACAGATGTGGCACAATGTGGTGCTAATGTAGGTTGTTTGGCATCTGGTCACCTCAATGCAGATTGCGCTACCATCCCTCAACAAGGGTGACAGTTTCCAGAGCATCTTCTGCAAGCAAAATGAAAAAATAAAGGTTAATACAATATTCAGGGCAGGGTGGCAGGGCACGGCACAGCACAGCGTACAGCCCTAGACATTAAATGTACTTTTAACTTTGGTGCCCACTTATGCTGATTGGAACGGTGAGTATAGTGCTATGGTCCAGTGTGTATCTAGCTGGTTAATACATTAATTGCAGGAAAAAATACATAAATAACTCTGATTCATACTTCTGCTTTCTTTGTAAAATATTTACCTTATTTTCATTATATTTTGAAGAACCACAATCAAGCAAGCATTTCCATTAAACAAATATATGAAACACCTGGTCTGTATTAAAATACTGGTTATTGATTTGACACTGATTGAATCAATTGGAATCGGTCAATCAAAATTAATTGAATCAAAACAATTGATTCACCAACAGATATTTTGGTACGTGAATTGTGATTGAATCAAAACCCGCATCAAATCGAGGCTGATTGAACCAAAATATTTAACGATTCAGGTGCACTGGTAAATTGTGCAAATAAAAATTGTCCCTGTGGCTACATTCATTTACATTGAAATACCATTTCTGTAACAATGTTTTAATTATCATATATAATATATATGCATGTTTCCATTTTTATTGATTTGACAAGTTCGCCTCATATATTTAAATGTTGAATCAAACATGAGTCGATTGAAATATTGGTTTTGATTCTTTGAATCGGAAGGAATCAATTCTCAAAATTGTGTCTGTGAATCTAACGGTGTCAATCACCGTTTGACATTCCGATTCCAAAATGAATCATGATTGTAAGTAAACATGATTGTAGATCAATAACATGGCAGCAATGTTTATTTTATATATAAAAGGCGAGAATAAGGAATAAGCTTTCACCGTTACAGCATCGTCACATCATGTATCGAACTTAACTGCTGTTCAATGTATGATATTATTTGATTTAAAATACTTACCCTTCTTGCATAGGAAATTATCTTGGACAAAAGAGCACATGTAACTTTTAATTAACTTTCAAATGTAAAAAAAAATGAATCTGACGATGCCGCAACGTTGAAAGCTTATTCCTTATTCTCACCTTTTATATATAAAATACACATTACTGCCATGTTATTGATCATCCCTGTTTACTTATTCTCATTCATCATGGCAAAAATAACCATCAAACACATTAAAATAATAATGATTGAATTATTCCCAAAAAATTGAATCAATAACCAGTCTGTGACTAAACAAAAATTGATGAACATGATCCTTCACCTCTTCATGATGTACATATATCGCTTACCTTGATACTTCGAATTTTCCCACCATAAGAAGACGCACTTTTATAAATAATAATTAATAAACCATTAAAAAGAAACAAAAAAGGCACACCACGCCTTGTCATATATCCTTGCACAAAGCTCTACTACATTTGTAATTATAAAAGTGCGCCGATTTTGCCTACAGTGTTCTTCTGATGCACTGAGAGCTGATTGGTCGAGAGCATGCGGAATCTGACAGAATTTTCATGTAGAATGGAGCGCATGACATATCGGAAAAAATGTGGCAGCCTATCGCCAGTTGTTCTTGCGATAAGCTGTCATATTGCATATATGCATATATGCATATATGCCATATTGCATATATGCCATATTGCATATATGCCATATTGCATATATGCCATATTGCATATATGCCATATTGCATATATGCCATATTGCATATATGCCATATTGCATATATGCAGGCATATTCTGGGGATAATACGGGAATGAAACACCGAACATCCAGACAAATATCGGTGCACTCGGAAAAATAGTTGTATTCACAGAGGTTTCTTTGAATCAGAGTGTTCTTTTTTGGGTGTTGATTAGAAAATGTAAGCAATGAAATATAGAATGTTTCTTTTGTATATTATCCTGCTTGGGGAATAGCTTTTGGACTTATAAAGCAAGCCTTTTGTGTATAGAGAATTTCTAGATAAAAAGCTGAAAAGTCTCGTTACACAGAACTTATCTGAAATTTAGTGGAATTTTTTAGTGCTATGTAAACAGGACTACTGATTGGTATGTCCAATGATTTGCTGCAGCGCAGTGGTCGCGAAATGCTGCACTGCAAGGCACATGCGCTGTGCGGGACAGCATTCCGCACCTCACCATGCTATATGTTATTTCGCACCTCACATGCCTGTTGCAGGTCACGGCAGCTATCACCAAGATCACGGAGAATGGCACTGTCGGCGATGACCCGGTGTCGGTCTCCGATACGGTCGTGACAGGTAATCCACAGCCGACAGTCTGCCCCACGGTAACCGTGTGTCCCGCCGTGATAGCCAAGTACTAGCTTCTAGTCATGGATCTCATTCGGTGCTATAATACTCTTAAACTATGCTTATAATCCGACGTAAAAGATGAGGCGGGTGTCTCAAAGGAACACATCATATTTGAGATTCTGAGCAGTATTTATGAATATAGAATAGGTATTTCTTATTACGACATGACATAATGGATTTAAAGAAAAAATCTGATATATTTTTGGCTACTTGAACAATTGCTTGATAATTGGTATCCCAAACGCGACGTCGACACATAACGTTTGGGACGCATATTATGAGCTCTTTCTTCCTGCGAAACACTTACTATGCCTTCCCTCGGCTTATCCATGACAAACGCCGCCCAGTGCTGTCTGGTCTCTACTCAATGTTGTCATCACCGCCTGCCATAAAAACTCGACGGCCCCCAGCGACTGTGTGTTCAGTAATTATTGCATTGGTGTCGTCAGCCGCCTGCCGTCGGCCTGACGATGGTATACATGACCAGTTTTTCATGTAGGCCGGCTCACAAACAGCTGCCAGATGGATGAAGGTCGGGCACACCTGTCAGGCGGGTTATTCAGCGGCACTGGGCGTCATCGCGTACTGCGGCATGCGAAACGAGGCGGGTTATTTACCGGCACTGGGCGTCATCGTGTACTGAGGCATGCGCAACGAGGCGGGTTATTTAGCGGCACTGGGCGTCATCGCGTACTGAGGAATGCGCAACGAGGCGGGTTATTTAGCGGCACTGGGCGTCATCGCGTACTGAGGAATGCGCAACGAGGCGGGTTATTTAGCGGCACTGGGCGTCATCGCGTACTGAGGAATGCGCAACGAAGCGGGTTATTTAGCGGCACTGGGCGTCATCGCGTACTGAGGCATGCGCAACGCGCGTGGCAAGCCCCTCTCATTTTGACACCCATCTATACAGCGATCACCTGCTTTACGAGCCAAGTGAAAATTGATTAACTATGGAACATTTGCATTCGATTGATTTTAATGGCTGAAATAAATGTTCACATTCCCCACAGGACACAGGGAATTGTATTTTGTTTCTTAAAACGGTGACGTTTTTACGTCGGTGCTTGTTATTAGCGAAACACGACCCGCGGGTTGTTGACGAAAGAGACTTTTCGACTTCAATCTCTGAAATGTATGAATTGAAACGAATGACGCCCGCCACAGACTATGCAGAAATATAATATCGTCAAGTGAACAACATACAAATATGTGCCGCGTCCCTGGACACATAGCCTCGCTAACCCCTGGTGTGTGTGTCTCCGTCTGACAGTGCTGCGTCCCTGGACACATAGCCTCGCTAACCCCTGGTGTGTGTGTCTCCGTCTGACAGACCTGGGTCCCTGGACACATAGCCTCGCTAACCCCTGGCGTGTGTGTCCGTCTGACAGTGCTGGGTCCCTGGACACATAGCCTCGCTAACCCCTGGTGTGTGTCTCCGTCTGACAGTGCTGCGTCCCTGGACACATAGCCTCGCTAACCTCTGGCGTGTGTGTCCGTCTGACAGACCTGGGTCCCTGGACACATAGCCTCGCTAACCCCTGGCGTGTGTGTCCGTCTGACAGTGCTGGGTCCCTGGACACATAGCCTCGCTAACCCCTGGTGTGTGTCTCCGTCTGACAGACCTGCGTCCCTGGACACATAGCCTCGCTAACCCCTGGTGTGTGTCTCCGTCTGACAGACCTGGGTCCCTGGACACATAGCCTCGCTAACCCCTGGTGAGTGTCTCCGTCTGACAGACCTGCGTCCCTGGACACATAGCCTCGCTAACCCCTGGTGTGTGTCTCCGTCTGACAGACCTGCGTCCCTGGACACATAGCCTCGCTAACCCCTGGTGTGTGTCTCCGTCTGACAGACCTGGGTCCCTGGACACATAGCCTCGCTAACCCCTGGTGAGTGTCTCCGTCTGACAGACCTGCGTCCCTGGACACATAGCCTCGCTAACCCCTGGTGTGTGTCTCCGTCTGACAGTGATGGGTCCCTGGACACATAGCCTCGCTAACCCCTGGTGTGTGTCTCCGTCTGACAGACCTGCGTCCCTGGACACATAGCCTCGCTAACCCCTGGTGTGTGTCTCCGTCTGACAGTGCTGGGTCCCTGGACACATAGCCTCGCTAACCCCTGGTGTGTGTCTCCGTCTGACAGTGATGGGTCCCTGGACACATAGCCTCGCTAACCCCTGGCGTGTGTGTCCGTCTGACAGACCTGGGTCCCTGGACACATAGCCTCGCTAACCCCTGGCGTGTGTCTCCGTCTGACAGACCTGCGTCCCTGGACACATAGCCTCGCTAACCCCTGGTGAGTGTCTCCGTCTGACAGACCTGCGTCCCTGGACACATAGCCTCGCTAACCCCTGGTGTGTGTGTCTCCGTCTGACAGACCTGCGTCCCTGGACACATAGCATCGCTAACCCCTGGTGTGTGTCTCCGTCTGACAGACCTGGGTCCCTGGACACATAGCCTCGCTAACCCCTGGCGTGTGTGTCCGTCTGACAGACCTGCGTCCCTGGACACATAGCCTCGCTAACCCCTGGTGTGTGCGTCTCCGTCTGACAGACCTGCGTCCCTGGACACATAGCATCGCTAACCCCTGGTGTGTGTCTCCGTCTGACAGACCTGGGTCCCTGGACACATAGCATCGCTAACCCCTGGTGTGTGTCTCCGTCTGACAGACCTGCGTCCCTGGACACATAGCCTCGCTAACCCCTGGTGTGTGTCTCCGTCTGACAGTGCTGGGTCCCTGGACACATAGCCTCGCTAACCCCTGGTGTGTGTCTCCGTCTGACAGTGATGGGTCCCTGGACACATAGCCTCGCTAACCCCTGGTGTGTGTGTCCGTCTGACAGACCTGGGTCCCTGGACACATAGCCTCGCTAACCCCTGGCGTGTGTCTCCGTCTGACAGACCTGCGTCCCTGGACACATAGCCTCGCTAACCCCTGGTGTGTGTCTCCGTCTGACAGTGCTGGGTCCCTGGACACATAGCCTCGCTAACCCCTGGTGTGTGTGTCCGTCTGACAGACCTGCGTCCCTGGACACATAGCCTCGCTAACCCCTGATGTGTGTCTCCGTCTGACAGACCTGCGTCCCTGGACACATAGCCTCGCTAACCCCTGGTGTGTGTGTCCGTCTGACAGACCTGCGTCCCTGGACACATAGCCTCGCTAACCCCTGGTGTGTGTCTCCGTCTGACAGTGCTGGGTCCCTGGACACATAGCCTCGCTAACCCCTGGTGTGTGTCTCCGTCTGACAGTGCTGGGTCCCTGGACACATAGCCTCGCTAACCCCTGGCGTGTGTGTCCGTCTGACAGTGCTGGGTCCCTGGACACATAGCCTCGCTAACCCCTGGTGTGTGTGTCTCCGTCTGACAGACCTGCGTCCCTGGACACATAGCCTCGCTAACCCCTGGTGTGTGTGTCTCCGTCTGACAGACCTGCGTCCCTGGACACATAGCATCGCTAACCCCTGGTGTGTGTGTCCGTCTGACAGACCTGGGTCCCTGGACACATAGCCTCGCTAACCCCTGGTGTGTGTGTGTCCGTCTGACAGTGCTGGGTCCCTGGACACATAGCCTCGCTAACCCCTGGTGTGTGTGTCCGTCTGACAGTGCTGCGTCCCTGGACACATAGCCTCGCTAACCCCTGGTGTATGTCTCCGTCTGACAGTGCTGTTGTGCACCAACTCGCCGCCGGCGGCCATGGCTAACGGCTCACGGAGCTGGAGTGGAGTCAAGACGCTGGACGTGATGGCACTCTACACCTGCAACGCCGGATACACGTGCGTCGGGACTGCGGAAGTAGACGACGCCCGAGTGACACAGTGTCAGACTGTGGTGGCAGTGTCAGACCGCTGGTGGCAGCAGTGTCAGACTGTGGTGGCAGTGTCAGACTGTGGTGGCAGTGTCAGACGGTGGTGGCAGTGTCAGACTGTGGTGGCAGTGTCAGAATGTGGTGACAGTGTCAGACTGTGGTGGCAGTGTCAGACTGTGGTGGCAGTGTCAGACTGGGGTGGCAGTGTCAGACTGTGGCAGCAGTGTCAGACTGTGGTGACAGTGTCAGACTGTGGTGGCAGTGTCAGACTGTGACAGTGTCAGACTGTGGCAGCAGTGTCAGGCTGTGGTGGCAGTGTCAGACTGTGGTGGCAGTGTCAGACTGTGGCAGTGTCAGACTGTGGTGACAGTGTCAGACTGTGGTGGCAGTGTCAGACTGTGGCAACAGTGTCAGACTGTGGTGGCAGTGCCAGACTGTGGCAGGAGTGTCATACTGTGGTGGCAGCAGTGTCAGACTGTGGTGGCAGTGTCAAACTGTGGCAGCAGTGTCTGACTGTGGTGGCAGTGTCATACTGTGTCAGTGTCAGACTGTGGTGGAAGTGGCAGACTGTGGTGGCAGTGTCAGACTGTGGCCGCAGTGTCAGACTGTGGTGGCAGTGTCTGACTGCGGTGGCAGTGTCAGACTGTGGTGACAGTGCCAGACTGTGGTGACAGTGTCAGACTGTGGTGGCAGTGTCAGACTGTGGTGGCAGTGTCAGACTGTGGTGACAGTGTCAGACTGTGGTGACAGTGTCAGACTATGGTGGCAGTGTCAGACTGTGGTGACAGTGTCAGACTGTGGTGACAGTGTCAGACTGTGGTGGCAGTGTCAGACTGTGGTGACAGTGTCAGACTGTGACAGCAGTGTCAGACAATGGTGACATGTCAGACTGTGGTGGCAGTGTCAGACTATGGTGGCAGTGTCATACTGTGGCAGTGTCAGACTGTGGTGGCAGTGTCAGACTGTGGTGGCAGTGTCAGACTGTGGTGGCAGTGGCAGAGTGTGGCAGCAGTGCCAGAATGTGACAGCAGTGTCAGGATGTAGTGGCAGTGTCAGACTGTGGCAGTATCAGACTGTGACAGTGTCAGACTGTGGTGGCAGTGGCAGACTGTAGTGACATGTCAGACTGTGGTGGCAGTGGCAGACTGTGGCAGCAGTGGCAGACTGTGGTGGCAGTGTCAGACTGTGGTGGCAGTGTCAGACTGTGGTGGCAGTGTCATACTGTGGCAGTGTCAGACTGTGGTGGCAGTGTCAGACTGTGGTGGCAGTGTCAGAATGTGGTGGCAGTGTCAGACTGTGGTGGCAGTGTCAGACTGTGATGGCAGTGTCAGACTGTGGAGGCAGTGTCAGACTGTGGTAGCAGTGTCTGACTGTGGTGGCAGCAGTGTCAGACTGTGGTGGCAGTGTCAGACTGTGACAGTGTCAGACTGTGGTGGAAGTGTCATACTGTGGTGGCGGTGTCAGACTGTGGTGTCAGTGTCAGACTGTGGTATCAGTGTCAGACTGTGGTGGCAGCAGTGTCAGACTGTGGTGGCAGTGTCAGACTGTGGTGGCAGTGTCAGACTGTGGTGGAAGTGTCAGACTGTGGCAGTGGCAGACTGTGGTGACAGATGTGGCAGACTGTGGTGGCAGTGTCAGACTGTGGTGGCAGCAGTGTCAGACTGTGGTGGCAGTGTCAGACTGTGGTGGCAGTGTCAGACTGTGGCAGCAGTGTCAGACTGTGGTGGCAGTGCCAGACTGTGGCAACAGTGTCAGACTGTGGTGGCAGTGTCAGACTGTGGCAGCAGTGTCAGACTGTGGTGGCAGTGTCATACTGTGGTGGCAGTGTCAGACTGTGGTGGCAGTGTCAGAGTGTGGCAACAGTGTGAGACTGTGGTGGCAGTGTCAGACTGTGGTGGCAGTGTCAGAGTGTGGCAACAGTGTCAGACTGTGATGGCAGTATCAGACTGTGGTGGCAGAAGTGTCAGACTGTGGTGGCAGTGTCAGACTGTGGCAGTGGCAGACTGTGGTGGCAGTGTCAGACTTTTTGCTGTCTGTCAAAGTTGATTGTTAGGTTGCCTAGGGGCCGAGGCGATCGTTTGCGTTGCTGCAAATATCCTGCTGCAGTGGCCCCATGTCCGCCAGTTTTGTCTCGAGAGAAGGCAAACACTCAGTCACGCACCACAGTTCGCCTTCTGATGCACTAAGAATTGATTTGAAGCATTTTTAGTCAAATTTGAATGCATTTTCTTCTAAATCTTGTTCACCCTCTTTCTCCCAAAAGGCTGAAGGCGAGCAACGGCGGGGCTCGGGACAACGTGACGAGCACGTGCAAACGAGTCGGCGACGGCTTCCAGTTCGGCGGTCTGTCTGACAGCCTATCGTGCGTGGCCGATCCGATCACCACCACCACCCCCACCACCACGACCACCACCACGACCACCACGGAGCCCACCACCACCGAGCTCACGCGGCCCGTGCCCAAGGAGACGCCCTACGTGCCCAACAGCCACTCCACCTACACCAACAGCCTCTTCTTGTCCATCACTATCCCAGCCGTGGCAGGTGAGTACCAAATTATCCAAATCTACACCAATCAACCAACCTTCACCAACCCTCGGCCCATTTTGTCCATCACTATCCCAGTGTTGCAGGTAAGCAGTTGAGTACCTACCCGCCACAAAAAAAAAATAGCGTTTCGTTGTAAAAAAGGGGAAAAATGACGACGTTTGTCCCTCTTTGTCACCCGGGTCATGCCATGACAAATCGACCAAGGGGTGACACCCTCATGTCAGCAAGTTTGGCCAAAATTGTTACATGGGGTAATCTTGGGCGCTGAAACGAGCTGTGCAAATTTTACCGCAATCCACGGTGACGGAGATATCGCCTCAGGCATTTTTGCAAGGTCACGTTGCAGATTAATCTTTGTCAGCCCATATCGCCGGGACTTTATTACGCAATGTGGATTTATTATATATCATTAGACTGCATAGGAGCCATTCTACAACATGGTGTTGTTAGTTTTTCATTAACAAATCCAAAGTTTGTATATTTTTATTTTACTCTGTAGCTACCTTTTCCTATTTTAAATTCCATGTTCTAACCATATCATTTTGAAGGGAAATCAAATTTTCTTCAATATAAAAATATAATTATTGGTTATTTGCCCTAGCAATACGTCAAATTATGTCATATTATATGCTACTTTTTCATTAAAAAGGTTATTCACCAATAACTTTTGACTAAATAAAACTACAGGGATACAGTGAACGCCATTTTGTTTCTCTTATCAAGGTGCGTCGAAGGACATGCAATATGACCTCTTTCTGAGAGTTGGTGTCCTTGACCTGAGGTCAAGATGACAGTAGGGAGGTCCAATGCCGGTCAATGAAAGGGTGACACCAATATACGATTGATCTCAACCGAAGTTGGTACAGTATATGGTAACCATGGTAACCATGGGCGCTGAATCAATCTGTGACAGTTTCAGCTTTGTAGTGGGAGAGACCTCGGAAATATGGCCTGAGGCATTTTTCATAGGTCGCGTTGCAGGTCAATCTGTGTGGACGATTATCTCCGGTACTTCAAAGCTTAACATATATTCATCTCTTGTTCATTGCGGGGCGAGTTTTCAATTTGGAATATTTTTTTTCAGAATTTGACTCGGGTCACGAGGCAAATTAAATGACAAGGACGCTCCTCAAGTGACAAGGACGCTCCTCAAGTGACAGTTCTCCCCTTGTAGCTTATTGGAAGGAGGCCGATTCCACAGTACGCCCGCCCCCCGCAGTTGCTATGGTACACACTAAGGTCCGGCTTCTTTCTCCTCTAGCGTATGTTTGACGGCGAATTAAGAAACGACCATATATACATTCAAACCGCATTACTGAGAGCTTCAAATTGATATATTGACGCATCGGCTCACCTTATCCATTGGCTGCTATCTCACCTCACGGTCTGGTTCCAATATTAACATTTCGTTTTCCAGGACCTAAAATTAACAGTTTCACCCCGCTTCCCGGCGTCACATCGGTAGTCATTGTCATAACGAAGCCATAGTAATCGTCATCGGTTCGTCGTAACGCTGAATTGAATGAATGGCATTTTTAGCTTATTATCCGAGCTACAAGGCCCACCGCCTATATTTCTGGGTTTTATCAGGCAAAACCGTAAAAATTTCGCACCGCTTCGCGGCGCTAACTAACAAGTACATACCTGCCTACCATAACATGAAAATCCACATACAAATGCTGCAAAGGCTTAAATACACGTATAAAAATGGGAGCAAATTTTGTAGTCATTTCAGGCGCCCCCACACTGAAAAAAACCGACCCCCACCTGCTGTCAACTAAGATATGTTTTCTCTCCTGTACGTAACAATACAAATTAGTAATGCGCTCAGTACAATGCCTACTGTGGGTCCTGGTCCAATCCAGCTCATCAAAAATAGACGAAGATTTTTTTTTTTAAATGGGGCCTCACAAAATAAAGTGGCCGAAATCCGTAGAGTTTTTCATATCCAGGGGTATTTTTTGGGTGTGGGGGCCTCTCCCAGGGGCTTGCCCCCCCCCCCCTTTTGAAGGTCTTGATGCGCCCCTGATGAATAGGCATTGGTGTGGATATTAGGCGACTAAGTGTCAATTGTGAGTCAATGGAGGCATGCAAGTACAACAATACGTGAACTCCGAAGGGACGTTTCAATGGAATGTAATGTTGATGTTGCTAGGTTTCATCAGTTCTGATGCCAATATTACAATGCATACATGTTTGTTATGACAGTGTTTCTTACATTGCATGTGAAATTAATAAACGCTAGTTTATACTCAAGAAATATTCCAAATTGAAATCCACACCCAGCAATCAACAGAAGAGGTCTTTTCAATTCCAACCATGTACTAAAACCAATGTAGGCTTAAAAGTACCGGAGCTAATCGCCCTCAAATATTGAACTGCAACGCGACCTACGAAAAATGTTTCAGGTCATAGATCCGAGGACCCTGTCACTACGAAGCTGAAACCTTCGCAGATCAACTCAGCGCCCATGATCACCTACAACACCAACTTTGGTTGAGATCACTCGCATATTAATGTCAACCTATGGTTGACCGGTATTGAGCCTCCCCACTGTAATCAAATGTCAGAAAGAGGTCATATTGCATGTCATTCAACGAGCCTTGCTGAGAGCAACAGATTGGCGTATACCGTATCCCTCTAGCTTTATTTAGTCAAAAGTTGTTGGTGAATAACCGTTTTTTAATGAAAAAGGCAGCATGACAACATTTGTCGTATTTATAGACGAATAATTAAGAATTATTTTTTTTCAATTGAAGGAAAATTTATTTCCCTTAAAATGAAATAAAATGCTTTAAAAAATTGATTTCCCTTCCCTATGGTCAAAACATGAAATGTCATATAGGAAAAGGTAGCTAAAAAAGTTCAATGTTTTTAAATATACAAAATTTTGATTAAAAAAGGGAAAAACTAACAACACCATGTTGTAGAATGGCTCGTATGCAGTCGAATTATATATAATAAATACATATTGCGTAATAAATTGCCGGCGATATGGGCTCACGAAGATTGATCTGCAACGTGACCTTGCAAAAATGCATGAGGCGATATCTCCGTAACCGTTGCTTAGATTGCGGTAAAACCTTTGCAGTTCGTTTCAGTGCGCCAGATTACCCCATGTATCAATTTTGTTTTAAAGAAATATGTGACATGGGGGTGTCATTTTGCATATTTTGGGTCGATTTGTCGTGGATCGTCCCACCCCCTTTCTATCAATATTTTAGATAAATATCATTGGATTGACTATGTATTTGAGAAAAAGCTTCTGTTCAAAACTGGACCAACAACCGAGAGCCGGGATGGTGCAGAGCATGCCGACACATTAATTTTGAGAACCTCTGACGGAAGAAAGTTTGATCGACAAACTACTCTTGAGAGTTGAGTGCTTCTTTCTATGCAAGTAATACGTCCAACCTCTTTTGTAAATATTTAACGAGATTGAGAACATTCTTCCACGTTCTGTGAAAATAAATCAGCGTGCACATGAAGTTCACTGCACTGTACCTGCATTCCGCAGTTAGTCAGGTGGGTGGCCGTTGTGGATCCGCCGCTCTGACGCCAATATTACGATGCATGCATGTGTGTTATGACAGTGTTTCTTACATTGCATGTGAAATGAATAAACGTTAGTTTATACTGAAGAAATATTCCAAATTGAAATCCACACCCAGCAATCGACAGAAGAGATCTTTTCAATTCCAACGATGTACTAAAACCTATGTTAGGCTTAAAAGTACCGGAGCTAATCGCCCTCAAATATTGAACTTGCAACGCGACCTATGCTTGGGTCGCCACGTGACCGGTACTGTTTGCGGTCTGTTCGCAGGCATGGTGGCTGCATTGGTCTGCTTCCTGTGCGCCATCCGGATTGATAGCGTCCTCTGCAAGGTTTGCGCCGAGGGCAAGGTGTAACAACGCTGGGCTTAACGCAGCATATCATCCCGCTTAGGTATTATAAATCGGAATCTCGCATCAGACTAATTATTAACCGAATCGGGACGTACAAAGTGAATCTATAGCCCAAAAATCCATTCCGACCCGTTTCTCTGGGCGTGAAATGCTGCATGTCTAAGTTTGTTTAGTTCTGCGCTGTTTCGCTTATATTGAATAATTCCAGACGTTCCAGACCATGTGATCTTGTTTGGGAAGTTACACTCATAGCCGCATAATGAATAGGTAACGAGAAGGAAACCTATCTGGCGAATGAATGACGGCATTTACCAGAATTATTCCCAGACCTGTGAAAACGACGATGACTACGCTGTGTTAAGTTACTAGACGGTTTCTAGACATTCAGTGACTCTGTGTTTTGGTAGACGACTCTGGTTTTGGTAGACGACTCTGTATTTTGGTAGACGACTCTGTGTTTTAGTAGACGCCTGCAGTGGCGGAGCGGTGTCGCCGAAGTGCCTTAGTGTGCGGTGAAACGACAGGCCCATGCTCGTGACCTTCCGAGCTGATTCTGGAGCTTAGTTCGATTGTTCGCTCGTCGCTCGTGTTCGTCATCGTCGTAACTGACTCGCCGTTGATCGGCGTGCCGTTTTTTGGGGGGGAGGGGAGGGGTGGGGAGGTGTTCAGTGCTGTGTCGCGGCGGTGTCTGGAGCTGCCCGCTCCTGCGCGTGCGCCCGGCTTCCCCGGAGAACGGCGGGTCGGCGGCGTACCGTTGTTATTCGTCCGATGTGGTGCCGTTAGAGTTGACCTCGTGTGTGCTGCCTGCCGCCGTGTGAACCGGCGTCTGTGCCTCGGGGCGCGGGGAGGATCCGGTGTGGAAACGCCTCAATAATAGTCCATGCTGCCGGAGCCTCCCCTCGACCGAACCTGTGACGCTCAGCTAACAAATGCAGTCAAACGCAACAACGTGTTTTCCTCGTCGGTGAAGCTCGATCGCATGCACAGTCGGCCAGGGTGTAAACTTCTAGTAGTGTTTGTGCGTAGTTTAGAGGTAATAGTGGCTAATATTTGATCCGCTGATGTACCGCGAAACACTAACAGTGCTAAGCCACTGTCGGCCTAGACGTCACTTAAATGGTGGCTGAAAGCTTAAGTGTTTTACATCGACTCGGGGAAAAATCATACTGACAACACTGAAGTTCAAACACTACAGGCAATCATCATTCTGCCTCGAATTGTTTTGCTCACTGTTCAGTTTGAGCGAACAGACCGCGTGGGACCCTAATTTTCGGTGATAACTTGAATGCATCAACTGGCATGAGCGAATTTCTCGCAATGGACGTTTCAGGCAATGCGCTAATTTTTATTCTAAAGGTTGGTTAGTGTCAAATGAAAATTAAGGGCACTTTCCAATTAGTTTCCATTCACTCGTAATGTTAAAGACAATTGAGCTCGGATAGAGGCTAACGCCTGGTCGCTCTGTAGTCCCGCCCTCGACTCCGCCCACCACTCGCAACCGACCGGTCACGGGGCGGACAGCGCCGGTTGAAGGTCAGCCGAGGCGGAGCTAAGCTCTGACGTCAGAGCATAGCTTCACCCTTTCACGATAGCCTCTACCCACCGATTGAATTCCCTGCGCGAGTTTTAACATTACGAGTGAATGGCAAGTGCCCTACATTTTCGTTTGACATTAACGAACTTTAACAATACAAATTGGCGCATGATCTGTAATCTCCATTGCGAGAAATGTGTTCATGCCAGTTGGTTCCTTCAGAAGTTACCGGCGAAAATTAAGGTCCCAAGCAGTCTGCCGTTCACAGTAGAGTAAAAAGCAGGGTCGCAGGCTATTCGCTAGTCGCCGCTACCTAGGTCTGTTGTCCGGTCGGGACCGGGAAGGTGATTCGTGTATGGCTCGGACCGAACTGGAAGAGACCCGGCCGGACTGGACCGGATCAGATCGAATCGGATGGGACCGGACCAGACTAGACTAGGCAAGACCAGACCAGACCAGACCAGTCCAGACCAGACCAGACCAGACCAGACCAGACCAGACCAGGCAAGACCAGACCACACCGGACCAGACCAGACCAGACCAGACCAGACCAGACCAGACCAGACCAGACCAGACCAGACCAGGCAAGACCAGACCAGACCAGACCAAACCGGACCGGACCCCGGAGCATACCAGACCAGACCAGACCAGACCAAACCACATCAGACCAGACCAGACCGGAGCAGACCAGACCGTACCGGACCGGACTGGACCGGACCAGAACAGACCGGACCAGACCAGACCAGACCAGACCAAACCGTACCGGACCAGACCGGATCGGACCGGACCAGACCGGACCGGACCGGACCGAACCGGATCGGACCGAACCGGACCGAACCGGACCGAACCGAACCGGACCGGACCAGACCAGACCAGACCAAACCAAACCAGACCAGACCAGATCAGATCAGATCAGACCAGACCAGGCCAGACCAGACCAAATCAAACCAGATCCCACCAGACCGGACCGGACCAGACCGGACAGGACCAGACAGGACCAGACAGGACCAGACCAGACCAGACCAGACCAGACCAGACCAGAACAGAACAGACCGGTCCGGTCCGGACCGAACCGGCCTGCCACGGACCGAACCGGAAGAGACTAGACCAAACCAGACCAAACCAGACCAAACCGGACCAAACCAGATCAAACCAGACCAAACCAGACCAAATCAGACCAAACCAAATCAGACCAGGCCAGACCAAGCCAGACCAAATCAGACCAAATCAGACCAAACCAGACCAAACCAAATCAGACCAGGCCAGACCAGGCCAGACCAAGCCAGACCAAATCAGACCAGACCAAACCAGACCAAACCAGAGCAAACCAGGTCAGACCAGACCAGACCAGATCAGACCAGACCAGACCAGATCAGACCAGACCAGAGCAGACCAGACCAGAACAGAACAGACCAGACCAGACCGGAACAGACCGGCCCGGTCCGGACCGAACCGGCCTGCCACTGATCGAACCGGAAGAGACTAGACCAAACCAGATCAAACCAGATCAAACCAGATCAAACCAGACCAAATCAGACCAAATCAGAACAAACCAGACCAGACCAGACCAAACCAGACCATACCAGACCATACCAGACCAAACCAGACCAAACCAGACCAAACCAGACCAAAACAAACCAAAGCAGACCAAAACAGACCAAAACAGACCAAACCAGACCAAACCAGATAAAACACACCAAACCAGACAGAACCAAACCAGACCAAACCAGATCAGACCAAACCAGACCAAACCAGACCAGACCAGACCAAACCAGACCAGACCAGACCAGACTAAACCAGACCAGACCAGACCAAACCAGACCAGACCAGACCAAACCAAACCACGCCAAACCAAACCACGCCAAACCACACCAGACCAGACCGGACCGGACCGGACAGGACCGGACCGGACCGGGTGAGAACTGACGACATGCTGGTCAAGGTCAGGCCACTGTCACCCGCGATACGTTGTTAGTCACGGAAAGCTGCCGGCCAGGCGCCCCGGAGACACAAAGATAGACACGTTCAGGGGCGTAGTCAGGGGGTGTCGGGGCCATGCCCCCCCCCCCCCCCCCCCCCCCCCCCCCCCTCCCCCTTTCCTCTCCCTCTCCCTCTCCCTCTCCCTCTCCCTCTCCCTCTCCCTCTCCCTCCCCCTGATGAGCAAACTAGTTTACATTAGATAAAATGCGATTATGCTGACGACCCGACGCCACCGCGTATATACATCTGACAACTGATTTACGCCTTAGGGTATGTTGTGGGATATTTAGCCCTGCAAAATACCCCATGGCCGTGTTGGAAACGGCTATATTTCAACCAAGCATTGCTGCGTATATACATCGGACAACTGATTTACTCCGTAGGGTATTTAGTGGGATATTTAGCCCTGAAAAATACCCCATGACCGTGGTGGAAACCATTTACCTATATAAGTATAGGCGAACTACTCCAGCTGTTGCGCCGCCTGGCAGCCGTTACCGGTTGAAGCGACACTAGCGCCGCAGCGGAGAGGGCATGAGTTAGCGCGGCAATGTTTTTGCTATGGCGGAGAGGCGATATTTGACAATAATCACCGCGAACGTTCAGGCTGAATATTGTATTCCATCTTATTCATTATGAATGTCTCTACGTCCTCACACCTTTTCCAGTGCGCTACCTCACGCGGTTTTTGAGTTACAGGCCGGCAAATATCGCCCTTCAGCCATAGCAAAAACATTGCCGCGCTAACTCAATCCCTTCTCCGCTGCGGCGCTAGTGTCGCCTAGCGGGAACGGCTGCCGGGTGGAGTAGTTCGTCTATACCAGTATATGCCAATGGTGGAAACGGCCATATATCAACCAAGCATTTATATTAGTGATGGCCTACGTTACGCTACGGTATGGTTTTTGGTAACCCGTAGCTCAGGAAATTGTTCCGTAGCGTAATCGAAGCATTTCGTAGCGTACTACCTATAAATATTAAAATAGCGTGATTGCTACGCAAAGTATTTCGTAGCATATCATCAAGGGCGGCACCACAGTGAGGAGGTAGCAGGGGCCGGACAAACATTGCGCGGTGCGCCCACTCCTCCGACACCTGGGGAGGTCCCATGATAAACCCTTGCAAATATGCCTGAATACTGAGCAGTTCCAAAATACATAGACATTAGGAATGAGTTTCGAGTCGCCAATTAAAGTAACAACTGGGAGATGTTCGAGGAGGCACCTTACAAGATAAGCGTGACAAATTCCAAGGAGTCTTCACGAAGATAACCAGGGAGTCCCCTTCTCAAATGGGACCCCTGACTTCGGTCTGCCCCTCCCCCCCCCCCCCGTCCACATACAGTGGGGGATCTAAGTTTCGAGTTTGTGGGGCAACAAATTTCGCTCTGTTTCGTCAGCGAAAAGTTGTTGACCGGGGGGGGGTTGTGTCGGGTCGTCAGCGCAGAGTCGTTGAGGGGGGGTGGCGTCGGATCGTCAGCGGGAAAGGTGTTTGAGCGGGGGGGGGGGGCGTCTGGTCGTCAGCACGAAAGTTTCGTTGAGCGGGGGAGGGGGGTAAATCTCGCCTTCCCGGAACAAAAATCACAACCTCCCGGAACGGTTGGGGGATATGCATTTGCCTACCGATTTGTCGTTGGGGGGGGGGCAATTGGGGCATTCCAGAAAAGATTGACCAAAACAATCTCTAAATAACACACGACATATCTCATATTTCGATAGAACTACGTGTCTGGAGTTATCTGGGCTGTTGATTTACGCTGTGAACTTTTCAGCCTCGTCCGTCAAATGGTTTTCGAGTTACAACCTCGGGCAACTTTGTAATGTCAAGCAAAACTAAATTTTTGAGCGGACAATATCTACCATATAAACCAGCAAAACGCCTTAATCGGCGGTAACCGAGCGGTATCTGTTGCTTCCCTGGGACAAACTACATACAAAATAAGTTGTATTACATTTGTCACATGATCTCCTTTCTCGAATCCGCCAAAAGGGAGTACGTCCTGAGCGCTGCATGCTTCATCGTATCAATGAATAGCGTCGCCACGGGCCGGGCCGGGCCGGGCCGCTCATAATCAGATTTTCCACATATACCACGGAAAGACGAGCGAGCGCAAAGCGCTCGCTCGTAACAAGTTTTTGGCAACGCCGGATTTATTGGGCACCCCCCCCCCCCCCCCATGGCATATGCCAAATTGATTTGCATAGGTATTTGAGCTCCTCTCGTCTTGATCTATCTTTTGCTGACCCAATTTTGTATCATTAGACAAAAATGAAGATGTTATCCAACATTATGACCAAATAGTTGGGGCATCCCCCCCCCCCCCACGTTACTACGCCTGTGACTTGTTTTAAGTGTGTTAAATAAACTGGCAGCTGCTCCTACCCGTTGCAACTTCTGAACTTGGGCCTCAGGTACTTTGAGGATCACGAGCCGCCACTGGTGTCACCTAGGTAGAGTGCAGATAAGTATACACTTCGTTGCCAGGCTTGTGAGTGGTACTCGCCGCTGCAACCACATATCTCCTGCTCTTGAAGCACTCGGATGGCAGCTAGAGTCGCGGAAATTATTCGCCACCGTGACTGCCTGAACGTACACAGGGCGCTGCTTGTCAGCGAGTCGCCCCACGCTCTGCGTGCTCTATTTGTGACGCGTGCCGAGTCTTCCCAACGCCAGACTCGAGCTGTTTCGGACGGCGTTGGCTCACTGCATCTGCCTCGCGTCCGGCTGACCGCCACCCAGCGGCAGTTCCCGTACCGGGCTGCCGCCGCGTGGAACCGACTGCCAGCGGCAGCCGTCCATGCTCGCTCGCGCCGCGCGTTCCTGACTGCTTGAAATCGCTGATTGACTGTATCGACTGTATCTGCTGACTGTATCGCTTGCTCTGTGTATGTATGTGCTGCATCATGGGCCATGCTAGCTATGACTAGGTGCAGAATACCCACTATGTGGACGCTCCTTGAAATACATGAACTTGAACTTGAACTTGAATAAAGCCATTTTTGATCAAGAATGATGTTTGTTCATTTCGACGTTTGCGTGTGCCAACTGCCACGCGCTGTGGTACCACCCCTATCAGAACGCACCATACCAAAAAACAAAATTGATTTGATGGACCTATCCAATGGTGGAAACCCGATCTCAATCGGAGCAGTGGTTGCAAAGTTATTAGCTTCCGAAAAGCGTCTGTTCTGCCGTGTCGGGCCGGTTCGGGCCGGGTCAAATGTAAATTTGTCTAGTAAGTTGACGAGAAACCTCACTGCGCTTCGCGCCCGCTTGGTAATCACCAGAATCATCAGGAACAATCATAATTCATAGGTGTCGATTTATATACTTTTGGGGTGGCCCTCGCCCCCCCCCCCAATGGTACCCTCCCCCCCCCCCCCCCCCACCCGCCCCAATGGTACCCGCTCGGCCCCCCCAATGTTTTTGGCCGCTGGCGGATCCAAGAGGGGGCAAAGCGGCCAAGCCTCCCAAACAGCCTGAAATGGGCAACAAATTGACACGTTTCCTATTTCAAAAGGAAGTCCACGCAGCTTTTACTAAGATTTTTTTTTAAAAAAAATCCCCTCTTTATGTGTAGATGCGAAATCCGGTGATTTTTTAAAACATATTTGCAATGTTTTATTTTTGGGGCATTTTTTTCCGAAGAGATGTTTTTTTATTGATTTCTTTTAAACGAATTTTTTAGGGGTCAAAAACCAAAGTTTTTACAAATTCGAGAACCTATTTCGTAGCCCTTGCCATTTGCTATTTTCTGACCTTTGTATTGCATTTCGCTCAGAATATAGACTTTGTATGCACTCTTAAAGTTTAGCAGATTTTTTTTATTCGACAAACTCGTGTGTA
>JAXIVJ010014068.1:0-35474 GCA_036785665.1 Chirona hameri | reverse complement strand
ATATATATATATATATATATATATATATATATATATATATATATATATATATATATATATATATATATATATATATATATATATATATATATATATAGATATATATATATATATATATATATATATATATATATATATATATATATATATATATATATATATATATATATATATATATATATATATATATATATATATATATATATATATATATATATATATATATATATATATATATATATATATATATATATATATATATATATATATATATATATATATATATATATATATATATATATATATATATATATATATATATTATATATATATATATATATATATATATATATATATATATATATATATATATATATATATATATATATATATATATATATATATATATATATATATATATATATATATATATATATATATATATATATATATATTATATATATATATATATATATATATATATATATATATATATATATATATATATATATATATATATATATATATATATATATATATATATATATATATATATATATATATATATATATATATATATATATATATATATATATATATATATATATATATATATATATATATATATATATATATATATATATATATTATATATATATATATATATATATATATATATATATATATATATATATATATATATATATATATATATATATATATATATATATATATATATATATATATATATATATATATATATATATATATATATATATATATATATATATAAATAACCTTCTGCTCATGTTATATCTTAATTAAACTTGAAATCGGTATACAAAATTACATTAATATATTTCGACTTGCGTCATCTTCAGAATGTTCATCTCAACACCAAACAAAACAAAAACAATTCCCTGGTGCAAATGCGTGCGTCAATGCGCGAAGATCCTCACTATACAGTTATATACACGACATCCAATAAACAATCCACACAACACGACACAGTTATACGGTGCCTACAGTGTATGGGTGTAAGCCTGATGCTCATATACACATATATACACCGGCAGAAAATCGTCACTATACAGTTGTGCACATGATACATATAAATACATAGTACACACGACACAGTAATCCGGTGGCTTACAGTGGAGGGGTGTAAGGAAGTGGGTGGAGGAGGGGCCACGACGATGTTTGTGTATTCAAGCAGGGCCGCTGATTTATAATTTCAATGACTTCTGCTATCTTTAGGTCTGCAACATATTTACATACCCTCTCTATCGAAATTTTGAATGACCTTGATGTTATGCTGCTAGTGGGGTGTATCCGTGTTACGTGGTCTCCAAGTGGGGTGTTGCTAGTTTTATTTTTCGCGTCTCTGAGATGCTCATTGAAACGATCACGGGCACGTCTTTTTGACTCACCTATATAGGCAGCAGGTTTTTCATCGCACAAGTTACAAGTGATTTTGTATACGGCGTTTTTGGTGTGACAGCGACCAGGCAGTCCCGCTTCACACGTGTTGCATCTTTTAGCACCGGCTGGGCAGGGTGGACTGTCAAGGGCTGACCTGATCACGTGTTGAGCCAGTGTTTTACCACTGGACCAAGCCACACGTGCTTTCAAACCCGAAGATCGTACTGCACCATCCACCCGTCGTGCTAGTGTGTCATCTATATATGGTAGAGATATGTATGTTGTGTCGTTTTTGCTACTCTTGTTTTTCCTACTATTGTTTTTGGTCTGCTTCATCGTACTGCTAGGGTGGCGAGTTATGTCATCATACCTATGCTTAGTTCTCTGGATGAGCCTATTTGGATACCCGTTGCGACGGAAAAGTGCTTCGATAGTAGCCATGCCACGTTCTTGTGTCTGTCTGTCAGACCCCAGACGTTTCGCGCGTAGAAGTTGCGAGTATAGCACAGAGCGTTTACATTGAATAGGGTGCGCTGATGTGTAGTGAATGATAATGGGTGCTGCCATTGGTTTGATGTATAGCTGAGTACTATACGTACCATCCTCCTGAACTGTTATGGTAGTGTCTAAGAACGGTATATATCTACTACTTGTCTTGTCTGTTCTTTCTAACGTGAATTTCAACACCGGATGAAAGTCATTCAAAAATCTGAAATACTCATCTAATTTTTCTGACCCATGTGTCCAAATTCCCAGCACGTCATCGATATAACGCATGTACGTTACTGGTTGATATTGTGAGTTTGGCGACGTCAAAAGCAATGACTTTATGTCGTCCATGAATACTATAGCTAAGGGTGGAGCGATCCTTGAGCCCATGGCCACACCTACGGTCTGCTTAAAATATTTTTGACCAAAGCGAACGTAGTTATTATTGAGACAATGCTTGAGGAGCATCTCTATATCTTGCAGGGTAAGGCCAAACGTATCTACCTTGTCTACGTGTTTTTTGATGAGTCTAAGAGTGGCTTCTATGGCCTCACTAGTGGGGATATTCCCATATAAGTTAGCCACATCTACAGAGATGTAAGATGGATCCCGCTGGGAGCCCACAGGGGAACTGGGTGCTAAGTCTCTGCAAATAGTCCTGAGTATTTGTCAAGTGGGCTGGCACAAAGACTAGCAACTGAGTTATTATTCTCTCCAGCAGCTATGTAAGCTTGTCCAATGGATCTCCACAGGCAGACACGATAGGGCGGAGGGGAGCATCAGGCTTATGCGTTTTTGGAAGGCCGTAAAGTTCGGCGGTACGCGACCCAGAAGGCATGCCACTTTTCAGAATTTTATCTGGCACCTTTCCTGCCAAAGTGCCTTTAAAGGGAATAGTTCACCTTTAACATGGGGTTTTGGACTGAGATAGCAGATTTGTAGAGCAGATCTAAAAATGGTTTGTGGTGAAAGAATTACCTCTCTACGTTAAGTAATTTCGACACAGGGCTAGTGAGCCCGTTTTCATTCCCGCTCTTCCGGGCCACAATCGGGGAATGAACGCTCGCCAGAGGTATGACGTCATACCTGCTGACGTCAGAATTGCGTCATACGCAGATTCTGCCGCAAACTAGCCGTGGTATTTATACAGACTTTGGCCGTGGTCATTTAGTAACTTTGAAATAGTATAGAAGTAATATAGGTTGTTATTACCAAGGTCTGTTATTACCACCGAGTTGGTTCAGTGACTGGATGCATTGTCGGGATCAGAAGCCAAAATTCCGAGCTTGCGAAATTGTATTGTAAGAAGGTGCAAATCCCAATATAGAAACGGGGCGACCCTGAGTTGAACGCGACGATTTTCTGGTAAGTTCTTGTTCTTGTTGACCTTATACATCATTGATCATGAATCTGATTTTTACACAGACCAGGTATTTCATGTGTTTTTTGCATGGAAATGCTTGCTTGATTGGTTCTACAGAATTATAATGAAAATATGGTAAATATTTTACTGCAGCCCATGATGAAATATGGATATAATATATCTAAATATAATGGGAAATTGTATTAATATCCAGACAATTATTGCATATGACACAGAAAGCTAACAGGTGGACATGTTTTGTCATAAAATACTTGATCAGCACCTTTTGATTCATTGTGTAAAATTGCATCTTGCCTAATGAAGCCTTATGATGAAACACGTCCAACTGTGGGTCTGTTCCTGTGGCGCCTCTAACCTCCTCAAAGTTGCTCCAACTTTCAACTGTCCCAGGCGTGCACAAGGGAGGGAAGGGGCAAATGGACCAATGCTCCCCCCCCCCCGAAGGTCTGTGTGTGCCCCTTTGGTATACAAAATTAATTAATTTGTGTTTGTATTTTAGGAAAAAGTTGGGCGATATTCCGCTTTTGCACACCTTTATATAGGTAAATTGAATTAACATTTCAGTTGTAATGGCAGAGTCATTGCGGTTGGTTGAGGGGATTGATGGGTGATACAAAATATTATTGTTAGGTAAGTACTGATAATGTCTCTGTTTTGAGTGCAGTTCTAATGAAATCAGACGTGTAGAATTAGTATAAAATATTTGGTTTTCCTATAAAAAGGTGTGTACAACCGGAATACGGCCAAAAATTGTTGAAAATATGCCCCTCAAAAAATATATTGGGTCAAATATGGTGATTTTTTTTTGGTTGGAGTACTTTATGCCCCCCTAAGCAAAAATTGCCCCCTCCTGGAGTGAATCCTGTGTACGCCACTGGCAACTGTTCTATCCTATTGCACAGACAGTTGCAAGTTGGAGCAACTTGGAGGAGGTTAGAGGCGTCACGGGAACAGGCCCTATGTCAGCTTTGCCGGGTTGTTTGTCTAATGGGGAAATGGTCATTTTCTTGTAAAACAAGATGCATCAACAATGCAAGTTAACTGCTGTTCAACTGGGCTCGTCATAACCAGTGGCGTACCCAGGATTCACTCTAGGAGGCACATTTTTTGCTTAGGGGGGGGGGGGGCATAAAGTACCCTCACCAAAAAAAAAACTCAGGTTTTGGCCAGCTATATTTAAAAAAGGGCATATTTTCACCATTAAAAAAAATATATATTGATCAAAGGGGCACGTACAGAGTACGTACAGATCTTACCTTACCTTACCTTACTTTACCTTACAGTAATCAGGATTTTTAGGCCTCAAGGTCTGTAGTACCCGCTCTCATCGAGTTCATGATTCCTGGCATGTCTCAGTCAGTGTCAGGTATGCTGAACCTGACGTGAACCCAATGGGCGTCCAATCTAGCCTTGGAAGGCATTCAGCGAAGGAGCGCAGACCACTTTGGATGGGAGGCCATTCCAATTATTCACAATACGTGTGGCAAAGGCGAATTGTCTGACCCTTGTGGTCGTCGAGGACTTGCGGAGTTTGAAAAGATGGCCTCTAGTTGGACCGTCAGGGGGAATTGCCCTGTTTGCCCCCCCCCCCTTGTGTACGTCTATGGTCCTAACCTCATACTTTTCCCATATTCCTACATTTCATCCAAATCTGAAGGTAAGGTTTCATTGTTTGGTTGTGTCAAAATACTGTACTGTTCACACTGTGCATGGTGAAAATCAAATCTTCGGTCACATTAAAATAGCTTACTTTTCCTGCCAATACTTTGGAGTGTTTTAGTGTGTCAATATTGTCTACACTATGATAACATGGAAGTCCACTGTTAGAACCTGACTGAAGTGTACAGCCAGGAGGGGATGAAGTACAGCCTTGTGGAGAAACTCTATATAACCATCATGCATTATTTTGGCTTAAATATTTATATTGTTACAACAAATTTTGTATTTTAAAGCATTGATACATCTACTGTGATCATCTACACCTACTCTTACACAGCCATCATGTTTTATATTAGTACAGACAATATTTTGTAAGGCTGCAGCCTTGGTTTGATCCATGCCCATGGGCATGGATCAAACCAATGTTTGATATTTATATGTATAACACATACATATCTTCCATAGGTGTAGATTTATATACTTTTGGGGTGGCCCTCACCCCCCCCAATGTTGAGTTCGCCTCCCCCCCAATGGTACCCGCTCGGCCCTCCCAATGTTTTTTTGCCGCTGGCGGATCCAACAGGGGGCAAGGCGGCCAAGCCTCCCAACCGCCTGAAAAGGGCAACAAATTGACACGTTTCCTATTTCAAAAGAGAGTATATGCAGCTTGTACTAAGAAAAGCTTGTTTTAAATCCCCTCTTTATGTATAAAGATGCGAAATCCGGTTAATATATTTGCAATGTTCTATTTTTAGGGGATTTTCCTGAAGAAATGTTTTTTTTTATTGATTTCTTTTAAATTACTTTTGGCGGGGTCAAAAACCAAAGTTTTCACAAATCCGAAAGTCAATTTTGTAGCCCTTGCCATTTGCTATTTTCTGACATTTTGTATTGCATTTTGCTCAAAATATAGAATTTGCATGCTCTCTTAACCCGCGCACTGCAGGTTTGCGCCGAACACGAACAGCAGGGGGGTTGATTTCCGCCCCCCCCCCTGAGATCTCGAAAACTACGCAACGTAGCGAAAAGCGGAAAACGTCATTTGATAGCTTCATACATGTTCTATCGAAAGTATTTCAGTGGTTTTTTAAGTCAGGTCAAAATTGAGGTCACCAGAGGTCATCAAAGGTCAAATTTTCCAGTTTTTTCTCTCCTGTTTTAGGACATCGCTCCAGAATTTCCCATATACGTAAAATTTGTGTAGGAGAAGGTACCCAAAGTTTAACGTTGATATCGCTATTGGTTTTTGAGCTATTGCGAAATTTTGTCGGGGGAGATATTTGCCCCCCCCCCCAGTCATTGGCAGGTTAACATTGCCATTTTACTAAGTAAGGGTTCCAAGTCAGGACTCGGGCCTTCTGGCGGATGCAGACCGGCCCAAAACGTTGGTTTGAGGGGCCGTCCGACAGATTTCCAAAACTCATGAGATTTCGTCTGTTCTTAGGCCCCTCTGGCCAGTGACGACGCCCCTCTGGCCAGTGCCGGCGCCCCTCTGGTCAGTGACGGCGCCCCTCCTGCTAATGACGGCGCCCCTCCGGTCAGTGACGGCGCCCCTCTGGCCAGTGACGGCGCCCCTCTGGCCAGTGACGGCGCCCATCTGGCCAGTGACATCACCCCTATAGCCAGTGACGGCGCCCCTCTGGCCAGTGACGGCGCCCCTATGGCTGGTGACGGCGCCCCTCTGGCCGGTGACGGCGCCCCTCTGGCTAGTGTTGGCGCCCCTCTGGCTAGTGTTGGCGCTCCTACTGCTAATGACGGCGCCACTCTGGTTAGTGACGGCGCCCCTCTGGCCAGTGACGGCGCCTTATGGCCAGTGACGGTGCCCCTCCTGCTAATGACGGCGCCCCTCCGGCCAGTGACTGCGCCCCTCTGGCCAGTGACGGCGCCCCTCCGTCTAATGACGGCGCCCATCTGGCCAGTGACGGCCAGTCACATTTACTCAGTATTGTGTACCTAATTGGCTCCGAATAATGGGCTATGTGATAATAAACCTAAGACACTGTAATGACGGCGCCCCTTTGGCCAGTGACGCCAAATGACAAATGACAGTGAGGCCAGTAAGTGACTCTAAATGACGCTGTTTCAAAATGTTTTTTTTTGTGCTTGTGCTATTACGTTAGCAGTATTATTTGTGTTGACGTCATCATTTGTCGTTCACGTTGTTGTTCACGTAATCACGTTGTTCATGCTCAGTCATTGTTGTGTTCTATGTCGCCATATTGTTTTTTTAAAGGTAATTGTTTTTATTTTCTTGTCTGCAGGCCGCCAACGTTCAGCCTCCGCAAGCAGGTCGCCGTGATCGACTTCTCGGCTCATATGGGCCAGACTATGCGCGGAAGGACGACGGCATTGTGAAGTGAGGACATACCGCTAACCTTTTTATAAATTGTCTTTCTGTCTGTCATCTTTCCTCTATTGCAAAGCGCCGGTATGGTCAGCAATGCACCAGGGATTGAGCTCGCCTATTACATCTCAAAATGCTGTTCATGTCATGTTAAAAAAAAATGCTGTTCATGTCGCTTCTCGGCCTTTTGGCTAAGATCAAAGTGTAGTAAATGTGATGTCCCCTCCCCGCTTTTTGTTGTTGTGTGTTATGTGAATACGCCTGCCTGTTGTGGTCTACTATTTGTTTGTGTTTGTGTTGCCCCCTGTGTGAGCGCTGTCGCTCCAGGCGTGTGCAGCGTGGCCGGGAGCCACACGGTCCTGTCCAGTTTGGTGCAGCTACCCCCCCTTCCACATGGTTGGCCCACAAATAGTGGGCCCCATACTGGCCCTGAGTGGCCTGTCGCTTTTTTCTTACTGTTATGTTTCATTTGACCCTTTTTGCTTGCAGGTTGTATGAAACATGTACTTTTTCTGAATAAAAAATCTGTTCTTATCAGCTTAATGCACTTTGTAGCCATTAGGACGAGAAACGAATCACTTTCTCATCCTTTCCCCGATCACCCCAGCGACGCGGACCCGCACCTGGCCTTACCTCGGCCCCTGTGTTGTGCGGACCCTCACGCGGCTGATGCTGGGCTCTGTTCGGTTACCCTCAGAAAGTATCCCCCAGTCTGCTGCCGCTGCCGGACTTGCCGGACCTCTGCGCTGCCAGACCTCTGCGCTGCCAGACCTCTGCGCTGCCGGACTTGCCGGACCTCTGCGCTGCCGGACCTCTGCGCTGCCTGACCTGCCGGATCTGCGCTGCGCTGCCGGACTTGCCGGACCTCTGCGCTGCCGGACCTGCCGGACCTCTGCGCTGCCGGACCTGCCGCCGCCGGACCTCTGCTGCCGCCGCCGCCGGACCTCTGCTGCCGCTGCCGGACCTCTGTTACCGCTGCCGGACCTGTCGCCGCCGGACCTGTCGCCGCTGGACGGCGCGCCGAGGCGCCCCGCTGCCCCGCCACTGGACGCCGCCGCTACCACTGTCGGCTGACACCGGGTCCCGCCGCCGCTGGAGCCGCCACTGTCGCATGCTGCACCGCAGCACTGCTTCAGCGACGGTGCTGCCACCTGCGCTGGAGACTGCGCCGCAGCACTCTGGGACTGTGCCGCGGTACCTGGACGCTGCGCCGCAGCACTCACGCCTGGACGGTGCTGCCACCTGGCGTGGACGCTGCGACGCAGCACTGCGAAAGCCGGCCGCCGCTGCTGGACGGCTGTTCGCCGCCGCCGCCGCCGCCGCCGCCGTCTGAGGAGTGATGCCGCCGCCGAACCGCCCGACGAGCCGTTTCGCGCCAGGCGGGCTGTGGCATAACGCAACCGACTTCCCACCCCAGGAGGAAGTCCACTGGAGAGCTCGCCTCCCCTCCGACCCTCCGCCCGTGCCGCGGCCGCCGCAGCGGGCTGGGGAGCGGTCAGGAGGACGTCGGCGCTCACGGTTCCGTACACCGTTCCCGAGCTGGCACGCCTGAGGGCTCTCCACGTCGCTCTCCCCCCTGCCGCCGCTGCCCCCGGGCCTCCCCACTCCTCAAGTGCCGCCGCCTCGAAGTGCCGCGGCGGGTGGGGAAGACGCGCTGGAGGAGACGCCACCTCTGCTGCGCGGCCGTCCGCTGCCTACCCGCCTGCCACCGGACGACCGGCCGCCCTCTGGAGAGGGAGAAGATGAGGAAGCACCTGACTGCCCACAGCCAGAAGACCCGCCGCCCAGGTTGCCGGAGGCGGCACCGCCCCCCGCAGCCCGTCCGGCCCTACAGCCGTGGATGGGAGGCGGGAGGGTGGTAATGCTTTACCCGCTCTCTAGCGTCGCGTGGTGTCCGGTGGCGGGGTGTTCCAGCTCCTACCAGAGCCAGCCCCCCACCGCGACGAAGCGCGACCTAGTGAAGCACCTGAGCGGCGGGTACCACCCGGACGTCACCGTCACCAGCTCCGAGTGGCGGTGCGGCGCGTGCAGCGCCGTACTGCACCGGAAACTGGCCGCCCACCAGTGCTTGCCCGGTCCGGGTGCACTGCCGGCTCCTGGTACGGAGCCACCGGCCCGTGAGCGCCGCCCGCGACGTCGGGCGCGCGCAGACCCGTCGCCACCGGACTCTCCGCCGTCGACGGGTGCGGTGTTGTCGGTGCGGGCTGGCGAGCCGTCGCCGCACGCACGACCGCGCTCTCCGGCGTCTCCGTCCCCAACACTAGCGGGGACGCAGACGTCGGAGTTTTTCACGCCGCCGCCGCCGCCGCTGAAGCCTCCAAGACCGACGCCAAGCCCAGCTGAGGAGCTGTGGGGGTCGCCGGTCCCTCCGATGGAGCCGCCACCGGAGGCGCCGCCGTCACCGACGCGGCGCCTGTCGGTGACACCGCTCGCCTCAGCGCCGGAGAAGCCGGAGCCCCAGCTCCTGGAGGATGCGGGAGCAGCGCCGACGCCGCCGCCACCCGCACTCCCGTCGCCGGTTGTGGTGCGGGAGCGGACACCTCCGCCCCCCGCACTGCCCCGGACGACTCCGCTCGGGGAGGGCCGCAGGAGCGGTCGCTCCCCTGAGCAGCCGCCGCCACCCCTAGCGCCGTCCAAGCCGGCCCGGGTGTTGCAGTGGCCCACCCCGACACACCTCGGAGCACCGTTGCTGCCGCTGACGCCGCCGCCGCGGCCTGTGCCGCTGCTGCCGCCGTTGCCGCCGCCGCCGTCGTCGCCGCCGCTGCCGCCGTCGTCGCCACCGCCGCCGCCGACGCCGCGGCCCCCCGCGACCGATGTCGCGGCGGCTGTGGCTGCCCGCGCCGTGGTCGCTGCCGCGGCCGCCGCCGCTGACGTCCACGCAAGCGCCGCTGACGTCGCCGACGCGATCTCTGCCGCTGCTGACGCCGCCGCGCGGTGAGTTCCCCCTTGTGCCCCTCCCCGGGGAGCGCCCCGGACGACTCCCGGTTCTGGCGGCTGGCAACCGCCACCCCTTTCCGCCTGGCCCCGCCGCTGCCGCGGATCCGTCCGGTGATCCCTGCCTCCCCCGGTCCCAGCCCACTGGTCCTGTCCCCGGCCGGCACCGGTCGGACCCGACCGGCCTTGGCCAGTCCCCTGTTATTCCCTCCCCTACCCGGCCCTGCACCGGCTGCCGCCGGCGTGCCGCCTCCTGCCCGACGTGCCCCCTCCTCCCCCTCCGGTGTCCCGCCACCAGCCTCCCGTCCACGGCGCAGGCGCGGCGGCCGCCGCAGGCGTCGGGCGGGGGCCTCTGACCATGATGGCCTGCCGCCGACTGCCCTGGTCCCTGCCCCCTCGGGCGACCGACCTCCGCCGACCCTGGACAGACCACCCCGCAGTAGAGGCCCTCTCCTGCCAACCCCAGCTGGACCGCCCCATCCCCTACCCCCAGCGACCACCGGCCTCTCCCACCCGGTTGGTACCGCTCCCCCAGCCGGCCACTTACCTAGCGTGGACGTGCCCCTCCCCCCTCGCCGTGGTGTTGGGCCCCGCGGCCGCCGTAGACGGGGCGGAGCCGAGCGACCCGCGGCCCCTGATCGAGGGGGCCCGCAGGGCCGCAGACCCCCCGCCGACCCGCCGACCGCCGCTGACCCGTCCCCCCCCACCCGCCCGCCCACCCCTACCCACCGCGGACGCGCCGCCCCTTCCTCGCCCTGGTGTTGGGCCCCGCGGCCGCCGTGGGCGAGGCGGAGCCAAGCGACCCGCTGCCCCTGACCGAGGGGGCCTGCCGGGCCGCCGACCCCCCGCCGACCCGCCGACCGACGTCGACCCACCCCTCCCGCCCGCCCGCCCGCCGCCGCTGGCCTCCCCCGCCCGTGGTAGCCGCCGCGCGCGCGGAGGTCGCGACGGGACCGCCCGCCCCGCCCCGCCCGCAGTGATGTCCGGTCCTGCGTGGCCGCGAGTGCGGACAGAGTGCAAGCGCCGTGACGGCGAGGTGATCACCACTATCACCTTCATGTTACGGTGATGTGCTGGCGCATGCCGTGTGATGTGCCCCCCCTCCCCGTGTGTTGTTGTTATGTTGTTTTTTGTTGCCAGGATTTTTCTCAGGAGTGGGGTGGGGGGCACGTCGGTGATAGAAACAAATTTCGCTCCTCAGACATATGTTGGGGGGTGGGGTGGGGTGGGGGGTGGGGGGGGGGGGGGGTGGTCGTCAGAGAATATCATTTTATCTAGTGTAGATATATTTTCCTCGGGGGGGGGGGCGCAGGGCCCCGGTAGCCACCCCCTTGTCTACGTCCCTGTGGTCCTTGGTTGTCCGGTTGTCTTCCAGACTGTCTCTCTGTTGTTTAATGTCGTACAACCAAAGGACATAATGGACGTTTTGATGCCCTACCATTATTACATTTACGCCAGGCATTATGCCTCGCTTACATCGTTGTTTCAGAACAGTGCGGTGCTTCAAACGGGTGTCGGACTCCTGCATCGTGACGCCCATCAAGGTGCCAAAAACCTTTCTGCACGTTCGCCCGAGTCTGGCTAAGATCGTGGCGATGCGGAAACGGCGGGGCATCTGCGGCCCCATCGTTCACCAGGACGATCCCCGCCGGTCGAGTGGGCCGTACGGCCATCGGGCTACAGACCCAGATGAGTCGAAGGAGACTCTCGACAGCAGCTGGGCAGAGCACTCCCGCTTCAACGACAGCGTCCAGTGAAGCTGGAAGCGGGGGGGTGGTGGTTCGACCGGGTATGTGGTGATCAGGCACGTTGCCAGGATTTTTATCAGGAGTGGGGTGGGGGGCACGTCGGTGATAGAAACAAATTTCGCTCCTCAGACATATGTTGGGGGGGGGGGTGGTCGTCAGATAATCTCATTTCATCTAGTGTAAATCTATTTTCCTCGGGGGGGGGGGGGGGGGGGGGGGGGGGGCGCAGGGTCCTGGTAGCCACCCCCTTGTCTACGTCCCTGGTGGTGATCAGCATTGTTTCGTGGTGCCAGTGTTGCTGGGTTGAAGCACCGGCTATGACACCTGCACAGTGTACAATGTATATAATATAATACTCATCCAGTACATCATTTGACCATAGAACTTGGTGGCTTGCAATGTGTTTACAGTACGCACATGAAGAGGGAAGAGCGTTTCAATTTACCTATACAGTAACCATGTGTACAACATGCGGTAGCTTTCCGCGACGCCGGCACTGTCCAACACCTTACGGCGTTGTGCACCTGAAAGACGGGTCGCACAGAACTTGGACGTGGCACGAGAACGAATTTATATATTCAGATATTGCATTAAATCACATAGTATATTGCACTGTACATCCTACCGCTGAGTGAGATCTCTTGTTCTGGTTCACCACAGGGAATACTCTGTGCGGAAGTATGAACGTTACATTCACAGTATATCCGTACAAAAGGTATTTAAATGCCAACAAAGTTGCTTGCGCTCCTAGTCGCACAGACGGCGCAGTGAAGAGCGAACGCACACAGCGCCGCCACCGGGCTATACATCAACTAAATATACATAGGAGTTGCTCCGCGAGACAGGTCCACGATCCGCTGTCGCCCACAGCCAGACTGGTTATTGATTCGACTCTGATTGCATCGATTAGAATCGTTCAATCAAAATCCCTGAATCAAAGAAGAATCGATTCACCACCGGATTGTTTTATTCATGAATCGTGATTAAATCAAAACTCGCATAGAAACAAGGCTGCTTAAATAAAAAAGGTTGTGCAATGCTATTTCAATGGTGAGTCAAACATAATTTGATCCCCCCCCAAAAAAAAAAATAATCGGAAAGAATCATTTCTCAAAATGTTTATCCATGAATCAAACGGTGACTGAATCATTTATATTCCAAAATGAGTCGTGATTGAAACCTTCCAAATACGGTGAATCAATAACCAGTCTGGCCACAGCATCAAATGCATCGCTGGCACGGCGCAGCGACGTGCCGCCGTAACATCCTCCACACAAGAAGAAGAGCGGTTGACTACTCTCGAACGAAACTTAAACTGCTGACACACAGTCACACACAAAGATTAATTCCTAACTTCCTTCCTTACATGTCGTCTCAAAACAAAAACTTCAACTAGGCCAGGCACAGACACGTAGCCAGGATTTCGTCCAGGGGGGGGGGGGGGGGGGGGCGGCGCTCGAAAGAGCCCCTTCCCAAGCGTTGAAAGGCCCCCCCCCCAAAAAAAACTCATGAAAAGGCACGTTACAAGGCTGAAAAATGCAGTATGGCAGGTATGGGCATGGGCCATATCAACGTTTAGGAGCTGGAGTTAGCAAACTGCCACATCAACTTTGGAACCAGCGACACGAATTGTGAATCAGCTATACCAACTTGCAATGGCGCGAAAATTTTGAGTATTATGCCCTGGGTTGCTTTCTCATCAATGCGTCGCATTGCGTATGGTGCGGACCTCTAAAATTGCTATATTGTGCGTTTAAAAGTGCGGGGGAAAAGTGCTAAAGTGAACTATTTTGCCCAATAATATAGGAAAGTAGCAACATAACACATAAATGTGCCGAGAAACTGACCGACTTTTTTCCTACCCCGCATATAATTTAATTTGTAGTTAAATTGCGCCGCGGAGCGACGCGAAATTTTGAGTTTTATTCCCTGTACAACTGTATTCTTACTGTTGAAAGGCCCAAGGTCCCTTAAGATCGTCTAGGGGCCCCTCTGACCTTTTCTACGCCCTTCCGACCTGTTCAGGGACTCATCTGGGATCCGCGAAGCGAAAAGACATGATGTGGAGTGGGGTGATATATATATATATATATATATATATATATATATATATATATAATACAAAGAGGGCTTACTATACAGGACAAAATAAAATCGGATCTTTCGGGTATATTGTAGCACCCTGACGAAGGGTGTTACAATATACCCGAAAGCTCCGCTTTTAATATTTGTATTGTGGAGTAAGTCCTCTTTGTATTTACACTTCATCTGGGATCTCTACGTCCTTTGACCCTTCCGGTCTCACCAGAGACTCCTCAGACTTTCCAAGAAGCCCCTCTTGTGTGTCAAGGGGCCCATTCTGCCTGTTCAGAGGTCTTTCCGACCTGGCCAGCGACTGCACTGGCTGCTTTGTCGCCCTGCCGACATGCTCAGGGGCAGGGGCGGCGGATTGCGGGGCGCAGGGTACCCAAAATCCCCCCTCAAATGAAAATCCTGGGGAGGGGAAGGATCATGTTGCCCCCAGATTGAGCAAGCTAAAATCTGGGGGGAGGGGCAAAACTACCCTTTGCCCCCCAGGATTTTCGACTGTGGGAAATTTTGGATACCTTGCCCCCGCAATCCGCCGCCCCTGCTCAGGGGGCCCCTCCGACCTGCCCAGGGGCCCCTCCAGTCTGGCTAGGAACTCATCCGGCATGTTCAAGGTGCCTTCCGACCGGCCCAGGGACCCTTTCGATCTAGCCAGGGGCCCCTCTGACTTGCCCAGGAGCCCTTCCGATCAGCCAGCGACTCTTCTGGTCGGCCTGCGCTGGCTGCTTTGTTGCCCTGCCGACATGCTCAATGGGCCCTCCGACCTGCCCTGGAGCCCCTTCGTGCTGGCCAGGGGCCACTTCGGCATGTTCAGGGGCTCTTCTTACCCGCCCAGGGGTCCTTTCGGTCTGGGCATGGGCCCCTCCGATCTGCGCAGGGGCCCTTTTAACTTTACAGGGGCCCTCTGGTCTCTCCAGGGGCCCTTTAACCTGCTAAGGGGCCCTTCCGACCTAGCAAGGGACTGCGATGGCTGCTTTGTCGCTTTGCGACATGCTCCGAGAGCCCTCCGACCTGCCCTAGGGCCCCTCCGTACTGGCTAGGGGCTCATTCGGCATGTTCAGGGGCCCTTCTGACCCCACCTAGGGGCCCTTCCGGTCTGGTCAGGGCCCCTCTGAACTGCACCGGGGCCCTCTGGTCTCTCCAGGAGCCCTCCAACCTGCTCAGGGGCCCTTATGACCTGGCAAAGGACTGCGCTGGCCGCTTTGTCGCCCTGTCGACATGCTCAGGGGCCTCTCAACCTGCCCAGGGGCCCCTCTGTGCTGGCTATGGGCCCATTCGACGTGTTCAGGGGGCCCATTCGACGTGCGCAGGAGGCCTCTGACCCGCTCAGTGGCCCTTTCGGTCTGGCCAGGGGCCCCTCTGACATGCACAGGCTCTCTTGAACGTCCAAGGGGCCCTCTGGTCTTTCAGAGAGGGCCCTGGTGGCCCTAAAGGGCCTCTGAAGTCCTCTAAACCCTCTAAAGACCACGCTTCGTGTAGTAAAGAGCTTATGATACCGCGCTTCGCGCGGTCTCGTCGGCCCTTTTCGGCGCGCGCAGCGCGCCGAAAAGGGGCCTCCAGGGAGGGGGGGGGGGGGGGGGGGGCGGCCGCCCCCGCCGCCCTCCCCTTGGCTACGTGCCTGGCCAGGCACACAGCACATGAACACAACCAAATTACGCAAACTTCACGGCGAGTAGCGGGGGGGGGGGGGGGGGGGGGGGGGAGGGAGGGGGCAGGCTCGGCTGCCTACCGCCACAGGAAACCTACACTGATTCGTCTGCGCTGTCATCAAGCATCACATTAACGTCTAAGTTGTATTTGCAATCAATGAGAATGCAATGCAAGTTCCGAAAAACAGACGTTTCGACAAACATTTATAAATATTTAAATTCTAAAGATATTTAAGTCAAGCAATCACAATCTGCTTCATGCAAACCTGGTGCCGATTGTGATTGCTTGACTTAAATATCTTTATAATTTAAAATGTATAATTAGCACTGACGAAGACGCTCTGTTTGTCGAAACGTCTGTTTTTTATGAACTTTCATTTCATCGTCATTGATTGCGAATACAATGATCATGTCTGATACATTACCGTCTAAGTCAGCTACACTTGACACGGTGGCTACATCCGTCCGGGATTCAGCTCACACTGACTGGGTGCTCTATCTATATATCTATGTTAAATGTTAAATCAATGCTAAATGCTAGACTAGGACACCCTACAGCACGCCGTCTTGAAGTTCTCCGAACCCCCGGTACTGGCCCCTGGGGTCGAGCCACTTGCGTCGGATGGCCATGATTGGAGGTGGAGGTGGGGGATCCGTGCCTGCGGTGGTCCGGCCAAGCTGGCCTCCACCTCCCACGCGAGGGCCGGGTACCGCACCAATATGTCCTTGAGGACTGTGGAGGTGCGCTGCGTGGCCTCTAGCTGTGACACAAGGTCCTGATGACACAAACATAAAACATGCATAAATACTTATTCCATCTTCCCGTGAAGGACTGCAGACAAGCATGTTGATACAATGTTCAAATGGCAGTTTATAGGATTGCTGAAGTGTTGTCCATTTATTCATTAAAAAATACATCTTACATAATTTTATATTATTACTAAACCAATAAAGCTTGAACCTAAAGGGCCAAAATATTATATGGAAGTATTGATAGTGCATATGACAACCATGCATGACAACGTTTTACTGGATTGAAGACCATTCTTGCTTGCAAATGAAGAAACACATACATTCCATTGAATAACATGTTGCATGTGTTTTTCCCATTTGTGTGGCAGCATTGCAAACTTAACATACTTTGTGAATTGTGATGGCAACACATCTTGTCCATGAGCACATATAATGAGACTGCTCCAGGCTCCTGCATCCTGGGCTAGGCTCAAAATAACTGTGTGATCATAAACAACAAATGCTGGCAGAAAACAAAACAAAAACATTGCACACATCAGTCATAGTAACAATTACGAGCTGACATGCTAAGCTCGTTGATGAAGCGAAATGGTAAATCTTTGACAATAGAAATCATAATGAAACATAATAGATGAGTAACTAAAGTTTCTAACTACAAGAAGAGATAAAGAGCAACAAATAAATATGCTACATACTCACTCCCTCAGGCTCTAGAATTGCTTTGGAGCTGGGGTGCAGAGTGGAAAATTCTGACTAAAAATAAGTATAAAGAGTGGAAAATTAAACCAAAAAGCATATGTACCAGGCTTTATCACCCAATTACCTGCTCACCAAAATTAGTTTATTATCTATGCCAATGCTTACCAGTCTTCCCATCCACAAGCTGTCCCTATAATTACATCCATAAATCAGTATCAGGTTTCCAATTATGTAATGCATTGTAAAATAAGGAGTGGAAAATTCACAGTAAAACTCAGGAAAAAGAGTGGAAAAATAGTATCCATAGGGTGTCATTTTCCACCCAAATTTCCCAATGCTAGGATGCTTCACTTGTGGGCGCTTCGCTCCCCTGCTTCTCTTCATGCAGCTTTTGGTTGTACCTAAAATGGATATGTAAGGTAGTCAGAAATATCAGGAATATCATATATCAGGAAACATTGATAATCAGTTGGACAAATTAACCAAATTTAAAGTGCAAATTTGCATGCAAGAAATAAGATTAAAAAACATCCACACTAACATGTACCCAGGGGCGTAGGAACTATGTTCAGGTTGGGGGAGGGGGGGCAGGAGGCATTCTGAAGTCGATTATTTCCATGCAACGCCCATAGGCGTAATGTTAAAATCAAAAATGTTGGGGGGGGGGGGGGGGGGGGGGGGGGGGGGCGGCTGCCCCCTGGCTCCTACGCCTATGCATGTGCCTATGTTACATCCATGTAAGGATACATGTAAGGATATAATATTTTGTCACAGCTTTCTAGCAGTTGTTGTTGTTGTTGGATTAGGGCTCCTTCTAGCAGACATTTCATGCTATCTCATTATTGATGATATCAACACACCAAAGCTCTGGTGCTTTACTGCATGTATTTTATACGCTCAGCTGTGATGGGTACACATTTAATGTAAACTGTGTAAGGGCCATTTTGGTGAAAGAACCAGGTATGACAAGGAAGGATACATAGGTATAGCTGATTCTTGAGTACATTATTAGTATGCTTCACATGATAATAATAAAAAGGAAACCATGTACAGGCAGCCTTGACAAGACTGCTACAGACTGATCAAGCAACCTCATCCTATCCACTCATACCGTAAGACTCACAAAACATTGCTTCACTTTATGATAATTGATAACTGGTAACTGGTCCAGGCAGAGTTGAAGATACCAAATTTTGTTGTGTGGTATATGAGACATCTAGTTATCCAGTATGTACCTACAAATGCGAATAAATAGTTCAGAGCAAACAGTTGTAGAGCATAAAACGTTTTGTTTTGTTCTGTTTTATTTTGTATTGACGTCTCCACTATCGTCTCTGGTAACGCGTCATATTTTGGTTACAAGTAGTCTTGGATATGGAAGTTATTGTATGCAATTGCTTCCATATCCAAGCTACCATATGCATGACGTCATTACATTGTCCTGAAGTTTTGTATGGCCATGAAGGGGAAAAGAGAAACATGTCTATTTCTCAACGGATATCCATCTATCGTCCAAACAAATGTCATATTCGTGATTTTCAGCTCAATATACCCGTATAGCCAATTTTTAAGACATTTTCCAAGGTGACCTATTCCCTTTAATCAATCTTTTGGTCTCAGCTTCTAGTTTTTGGGGTAGGATTCTTTGTGACGGCCTCATACCCGTCGGTGATTGCTTCAGCTTTATGTACATACACGTTTTTTGGAAGAACTACCAAACCCTTACATTTGTCTGAGCGTTTTATCACAACTGCAGTGTTAAAACGCTATCACAATATTGCCAAGTTCCTTCAACAGATTCACATCACTGGGCTGATAATTAGGCTGAGTGGGGGGTTTGTGGTTCTTGTAGATTGTCATCACCTTGTGTTTAAGGACTTTGAGTGTCTGTCAGTGCTGGCTCCAGCAGCAGCAGGCTTTCGTATCTGTATCACTAAATCTTGGGGTCAGTATTACCTTACGCTGAGTGTCTTGAGCTAGTTCCGTGTCGGATGACTCACCTGGGCCAGATCGGCCAGAGTCGGATGTCTCATCTGAGGCAGATGAGCCATCTGGACGAGACAAGTGCGAATCAGGATGCGACTTACTTCTGTCTATATGTTTTTTCCATCGGAGTGCGAAGGTACCCCTCTCTAGGCCAATCTCAACTTCTTTAAGAACGTGTCTGTTAACTGATCGTGACAGAGCAAAATTAGGACCTTTGTTTAAGATGTGGACTAACTGGTCTGGCAGCGTCTTATGTTTAAGAACCTGTCACGATTGTCAAAAAGATCGCGAGTTTTATCGTTGGGCTCGAGAGGAGGAATGACTGAGGGTAGGCTGGGTTGCTTGTCTGTGGCGTATATAGTCCTTAGTGAACCTGTTGGAAATTATTCACAGTTCAGAAAACATCCTACCAGGGTCTGTGGTCCTGTCATCATCTAAGATACAGTCATACCAAATGTCACCGTCATAATCAGCTGTGCAGTCTAAGGCCTGTTTTGTCGGAGTATAACCTAGATTATCGCCCTCTTTACTGCAATCCCCGCTAGGTGTAGAAGTATTATATAACCTTACAGACAAACAGTCATACCACACATCATCGCCATCTGCATCATCAACTGTATGATCAAACATTGTGTCTAGTTCATTTGTTGCGGCAAGAGCTATACTTTTTCCTGTATCAATATGAGTCCTTTGCACGCCATCACTGTCAAGCGTTGGGGTAGCAGTAGGAGTGCTCTCACCTTCACTCTTGCGATCACACGTACCCTCCGCAGTCGAAGAAGCCATCCGCACTCCACTATCGTCAGAAGTCTGGGTAAGACTGCATTCCTCTTTACTTTGGCAGTCATACCAAAGCTCTTCTCGATAGCGGTCACCACATCTGACAGTGACCGGCTGTCAGCAAATGCGCAATGCGCATTTTCTTATTCGATGATGTTATATCGATGACGTGCTGGGAATGTGGACACATGGGTCAGCACAAATTAGATGAGTATTTCAGATTTTTGAATGACTTTCACCCGGCGTTGAAATTCACGATAGAAAGAACAGACAAGGCAAGTAGTAGATATATACCGTTCTTAGACACTACCATAACAGTTCAGGAGGATGGTACGTATAGTACTCAGCTATAAATCAAACCAATGGCAGCATCCATTATCATTCACTACACATCAGCGCACCCTATTCAATGTAAACGCTCTGTGCTATACTCGCAACTTCTACGCGCGAAAACGTCTGGGATCTGACAGACAGACACAAGAACGTGGCATGGCTACTATCGAAGCACTTTTTCCGTCGCAACGGGTATCCAAATAGGCTCATCCAGAGAACTAAGCATAGGCTACTGTATGATGACATAAACTCGCCACCCTAGGAGTACGATGAAGCAGACCAAAAACAATAGTAGCAAAAACGACACAACACACATATCTCTGCCATATATAGATGACACACTAGCACGACGGGTGGATGGTGCAGTACGATCTTCGGGTTTGAAAGCACGTGTGGCTTGGTCCAGTGGTAAAACACTGGCTTAACACATGCTCAGGTCAGCCCTTGACAGTCCACCCTGCCTGTGAGAGTTACATGAGTCGCCGCTAGGCGGCGCTCCAGTCGAGTGTCAGCCGCCAGGTTTGGTTGATAATACAGTCTGGCCTTTGGACACGGGGGACGTGCGTTTGTGCGAGCGGCGGTTGCGCGTTGCAGCAGACTCACACATGGCGCAGCCGGTTGTGAACCCCGGCGGGGGCTCCGGCGACAGTGCTACAGTCGAAGGTGGTGGTGGCCACCATCGACATCGCCGTGAAGAGGGTGGCGGCGTCCACCGGTGACCGTGACGGCGCCCAGTGGGCGCGGGCCAGCGCGCCATCGGCCGCGCAGGAGGCGCGGGCCAGCGCGCCATCGGCCGGGCAGGAGGCGCGGACCAGCGCGCCATCGGCCGCGCAGGAGGCGCGGGCCAGCGCGCCATCGGCCGCCCAGGAGGCGCGGGCCAGCGCGCCATCGGCCGCCCCAGGAGGCGCGGGCCAGCGCGCCATCGGCCGCCCAGGGAGGCCTGGGCCAGCGCGCCATCGGCCGCGCAGGGAGGCGCGGGCCAGCGCGCCGTCGGTCGTGCAAGAGGCGCTAGCAAGCGCGCTATCGACCAGCGCGCCGTCGGTCGTGCAAGGGGCGCGAGCGAGCGCGCTATCGACCAGCGCGCCATCGGCCGGTGCAAGAGGCGCGAGCGAGCGCGCTATCGACCAGTGCGCCGTCGGTCCGTGCAAGAGGCGCGAGCGAGCGCGCTATCGACCAGCGCGCCGTCGGTCGTGCAAGAGGCGCCGAGCGAGCGCGCTGTCGACCAGCACGCCGTCGGTCGCGCGCGAGGCGAGGGCCGTGCTGGTGAGCGTGTACGATGACGTCTTCTGTGATGAGATCAAGGTAATGCCGGGAGAGCAGTTCAAGATCAATCTCAGCGACGGAGCTCGGCCGGCACGCCGTTCATGCTCCTCGGCGCATCCCGTTTGCTCTGCGGGAGCCTCTGAAACGGGAGTTGGACAAACTGGAGAGAGATGGCATGATAGTGCCAGTGACGACACCGACAGAATACTGCGCTCCGATCGTCGTTGCTCCTAAAAAAGCGGCGGCATTCGTATGTGTGTTGACTTTACGAAACTCAACAAGTCGGTGCGGAGAGAGCTCTATCAGTCCAACACTCCGGCAGAATGCGTAGCTTCTATCATCAGCTCCGATGCAAAATGGTTCAGTGTCTTCGATGCAGCCAAGGGTTATCACCAGTGTCCACTAGAGGAGCAGAGTCGCCCTCTCACAACGTTCATAACACCGTTCGGCAGATACATGTGGACCAGAGCTCCATTTGGCATCAGCTCGATCTCCGAGTTCTTCAACCGTCGCATGAAGAATGCTTCCATGACATCCCTGGAATCCAACGCGTCGTCCGGACGATTGTTCTGATCTGTGGCGCGACGAAGGAAGAGCTGGACGCGCGCGTGCATCTATTCCTGGATCGATGCCGCGCACGCGGCGTGACGCTGAACTCACAGAAAGCACAGCACATGCAGCAGCAAGTGAGCTTCGCAGGCTTCGTGGTGACCCAGGGAGGCTACAGACCTGATCCGGTGATGCTGCAGGCCATCTCAGCCTTCCCAGCACCGCAAACTCTGACGGACTTGCGAAGCTTCTTCGGACTTGCAAATCAAGTCGCACCCTTCTCGGAAGAAGTGGCGCAGCACATGGAAACCACTGCGCCACCTATTGAGTACCAAACGAAGCTTCAGTTGGGACAGCTGCCACCAGATGACGTTCGAGGCGGCCCGCCTTGCTCTGTCATCGACCATAACACTAGCGTACTTCGATCCAGCCAGACCGACGCTGCTGTCTACTGATGCCAGCAGACTTCATGGACTGGGATTCATCTCCAACAGAAGCAGACGGACGGGGAGTGGCGCGTGATCCAGGCCGGGTCACGATCGCTGACAGACGCCGAGACCCGCTATGCTACCATAGAACTGGAATTATTGGCGGTGGCATGGGCGGTCAGCCGGAAATGTCGCCTGTTTCTGAGTGGAATGCAGCACTTCAACGTCATGGTCGATCACCGCCCACTGATCGCCATCTTGAACTCCAAGAACATGGATGAAATAGAAAATCCCAGGCCTCCAGCGCCTTCGAGAACGACTCTGCATGTATAACTTCACTGCAGCATGGCAGCCAGGCAAAGAAAATCAGGCTGCTGACGCTCTGTCAAGATCGCCTCTGGATCCTCCGACAGCTGAAGACGAGCTTGCCGAAGACCGTACGGCTGTCAGCGTCAGGGCAGTGATATGCAGCGCACTTCAAGAGACCAGCACAGACATACGCATTGATGAAGTGCGCCTCGCCGCAGACGGTGACGAGGAAGCCAGACAGTTGATACAGACCGTTCTTAACGGATTTCCGGCATGCAAGGTGGACCTCCCGGAAATAGTTCGGCCGTATTGGGCGTGCACGACCGACTATCAGTTGAAGACGGTGTCGTGCTCTGCGGCTGCCGCTTAGTCATTCCAAGACCGATGCGGGCTACAGTCCTCGCCGAGCTGCATGCATCTCACATGGGAAAAGAGAAGACGAAGAGCCGCGCGCGACAAGTTGTTTACTGGCCGGGAATGGACAACGATATTGAAAACGTCACTCGCAGTTGCAAACCATGCCAAGCGGAACTGCCTTCCCTCCAGAAGGAAACATTCTGCAGGCGGAAACGTCCTTCGAGGCCATTCGAGCAGCTGTGCACGGACTTATTTCAGCACGCGGGGCCATTACTTTATGGTGGCTGTGGACCCGTTCTCAGGATGGCAATTCGCACGACACTTGGGCCGAGAAGCAACATCAGCCAGAGTGATCGCGGAAATGAAGAGCATCTTCTGCACAGCTGGAGCGCCAGAGAAGATATTCAGTGATGGAGGCCCGCAGTACACCTCTAAAGCATTCAAATCGTTCATGGGCGGATGGAGAATCGAACACGTCGTCTCGTCACCGCACTATCCGCAATCAAAACGGACGTGCCGAAGCAGGCGTCAAGGCGAGCGAGCAAGCTGATCAGAAGGTGCTGGACTGCTGCCGGCGGTCTAGATAAAGATGAGTGGACACGCGGGCGTGTTACAGCAGCGAAACACCCCAGGGCTGGACGGCAGGAGCCCGGCACAGATAGTGTTTGGCAGGCCAGTCCGAGACACGCTGCCGGCGCACCGGTGCGTGCGTTCGACCCTCGCTGGCAGCGGACCGCCGACGAAGCCGATGCAGCAGCAGCAGATGCCAAAGACGACGCGGAACGGCGCTACAATCAACACCGCCAAAGGACCTGCCTAGCTTGCGTGTCGGCAGTCAGGTGGTGATGCAAAATCACGTCAACAAGCGGTGGGACCGGTTCGGGGTAGTCACTGAAGTAGACTACCCTCGACGGGCGGTACTTCATCCGCCTTCCGAGTGGGGCGTGTACTCACCAGGAATCGCTGTTTTCTGCGTCAGCGTTACGCCTACGCTGAGCCTCCCAAGCCCAGTAACCCAGCACTGACTGATAACAAGCCCAGTCTGAAGGCCGTACCCTGCCGAGCAGCAGTTGAGACGATCTACCAGAGTCAGGAGAACACGCGCAGACTCATCGAAGAAATATAACCGCAGTTAGCAGTGGTCGCAGACTGGGGCAAGTGTGTGAATAAGTTTATGTATGCATACCGAATGGTATAATTAACTGGTGTGGGGGTGTTGTTGTAAACGTTCCGCAACTTATCCGGTTGCTGCTTAGTTATGTATTTGTTATCTGGCACATGTTGAACAGGAAAAGTTTCTTAGAAGTAAATTTAATTTGCATTTATGTGCCGCCGAATGTGGACTGGGACTGGTGTGGGGTGTGAGAGTTACATGAGTCGCCGCTAGGCGGCGCCTCCAGTCGAGTGTCAGCCGCCAGGTTTGGTTGATAATACAGTCTGCCTTTGGACACGGGACGTGCGTTTGTGCGAGCGGCGGTGCGCGTTGCAGCAGACTCACACACTGCCCAGCCGGTGCTAAAAGATGCAACACGTGTGAAGCGGGACTGCCTGGTCCGCTGTCACACCAAAAACGCCGTATACAAAAATCACTTGTAACTTGTACGATGAAAACCCTGCTGCCTATATAGGTGAGTCAAAAAGACGTGACCGTGATCGTTTCAATCAGCATCTCCGAGACGCGAAAAATAAAACTAGCAACACCCCACTTGGAGACCACGTAACACGGATACACCCCACCAGCAGCATAACATCAAGGTCATTCAAAATTTCGATAGAGAGGGTATGTAAAGATGTTGCAGACCTAAAGATAGCAGAATCCATTGAAATTATAAATCAGCGGCCCTGCTTGAATACACAAACATCGTCGTGGCCCCCTCCTCCACCCACCTCCTTACACCCCTCCACTGTAAGCCACCGATTACTGTGTCGTGTGTACTATGTATTATGTATCATGTACACAACTGTATAGTGACGATTTGCTGCCGGTGTATAAATGTGTATATGAGCATCAGGCTTACACCATACACTGTAGGCACCGTATAACTGTGTCGTGTTGTGTGGATTGTTTATTGGATGTCGTGTATATAACTGTATAGTGAGGATCTTCGCGCATTGACGCACGCATTTGCACCAGGGAATTGTTTTTTTTTGTTTTGTTTGGTGTTGAGATGAACATTCTGAAGATGACGCAAGTCGAAATATATTAATGTAATTTTTTATACCGATTTCAAGTTTAATATATATATATATATATATATATATATATATATATATATATATATATATATATATATATAAATATATATATATATATATATATATATATATATATATATATATATATATATATATATATATATATATATATATATATATATATATATTATATTATATATATATATATATATATATATATATATATATATATATATATATATATATATATATATATATATATATATATATATATATATATATATATATATATATATATATATATATATATATATATATATATATATATATATATATATATATATATATATATATTATATATATATTATATATATATATATATATATATATATTATATATATATATATATATATATATATATATATATATATATATATATATATATATATATATATATATATATATATATATATATATATATATATAATATATATATATATATATATATATATATTATATATATATATATATATATATATAATATATATATATATATATATATATATAAATAACCTTCTGCTCATGTTATATCTTAATTAAACTTGAAATCGGTATACAAAATTACATTAATATATTTCGACTTGCGTCATCTTCAGAATGTTCATCTCAACACCAAACAAAACAAAAACAATTCCCTGGTGCAAATGCGTGCGTCAATGCGCGAAGATCCTCACTATACAGTTATATACACGACAATCCAATAAACAATCCACACAACACGACACAGTTATACGGTGCCTACAGTGTATGGGTGTAAGCCTGATGCTCATATACACATATATACACCCGGCAGAAAATCGTCACTATACAGTTGTGCACATGATACATATAAATACATAGTACACACGACACAGTAATCCGGTGGCTTACAGTGGATGGGTGTAAGGAAGTAGGTGGAGGACGGGGCCACGACGATGTTTGTGTATTCAAGCAGGGCCGCTGATTTATAATTTCAATGACTTCTGCTATCTTTAGGTCTGCAACATCTTTACATACCCTCTCTATCGAAATTTTGAATGACCTTGATGTTATGCTGCTAGTGGGGTGTATCCGTGTTACGTGGTCTCCAAGTGGGGGTGTTGCTAGTTTTATTTTTCGCGTCTCTGAGATGCTCATTGAAACGATCACCGGGCACGTCCTTTTTGACTCACCTATATAGGCAGCAGGTTTTTCATCGCACAAGTTACAAGTGATTTTGTATACGGCGTTTTTGGTGTGACAGCGACCAGGCAGTCCCGCTTCACACGTGTTGCATCTTTTAGCACCGGCTGGGGCAGGGGTGGACTGTCAAGGGCTGACCTGATCACGTGTTGAGCCAGTGTTTTACCACTGGACCAAGCCACACGTGCTTTCAAACCCGAAGATCGTACTGCACCATCCCACCCGTCGTGCTAGTGTGTCATCTATATATGGTAGAGATATGTATGTTGTGTCGTTTTTGCTACTCTTGTTTTTGCTACTATTGTTTTTGGTCTGCTTCATCGTACTGCTAGGGTGGCGAGTTATGTCATCATACAGTAACCTATGCTTAGTTCTCTGGATGAGCCTATTTGGATACCCGTTGCGACGGAAAAGTGCTTCGATAGTAGCCATGCCACGTTCTTGTGTCTGTCTGTCAGACCCCAGACGTTTCGCGCGTAGAAGTTGCGAGTATAGCACAGAGCGTTTACATTGAATAGATGCTGATGTGTAGTGAATGATAATGGGTGCTGCCATTGGTTTGATGTATAGCTGAGTACTATACGTACCATCCTCCTGAACTGTTATGGTAGTGTCTAAGAACGGTATATATCTACTACTTGTCTTGTCTGTTCTTTCTAACGTGAATTTCAACACCGGATGAAAGTCATTCAAAAATCTGAAATACTCATCTAATTTGTCTGACCCATGTGTCCAAATTCCCAGCACGTCATCGATATAACGCATGTACGTTACTGGTTGATATTGTGAGTTTGGCGACGTCAAAAGCAATGACTTTATGTCGTCCATGAATACTATAGCTAAGGGTGGAGCGATCCTTGAGCCCATGGCCACACCTACGGTCTGCTTAAAATATTTTTGACCAAAGCGAACGTAGTTATTATTGAGACAATGCTTGAGGAGCATCTCTATATCTTGCAGGGTAAGGCCAAACGTATCTACCTTGTCTACGTGTTTTTTGATGAGTCTAAGAGTGGCTTCTATGGCCTCACTAGTTGGGATATTCCCATATAAGTTAGCCACATCTACAGAGATGTAAGATGGATCCCGCTGGGAGCCCACAGGGGAACTGGGTGCTAAGTCTCTGCAAATAGTCCTGAGTATTTGTCAAGTGGGCTGGCACAAAGACTAGCAACTGAGTTATTATTCTCTCCAGCAGCTATGTAAGCTTGTCCAATGGATCTCCACAGGCAGACACGATAGGGCGGAGGGGAGCATCAGGCTTATGCGTTTTTGGAAGGCCGTAAAGTTCGGCGGTACGCGACCCAGAAGGCATGCCACTTTTCAGAATTTTATCTGGCACCTTTCCTGCCAAAGTGCCTTTAAAGGGAATAGTTCACCTTTAACATGGGGTTTTGGACTGAGATAGCAGATTTGTAGAGCAGATCTAAAAATGGTTTGTGGTGAAAGAATTACCTCTCTACGTTAAGTAATTTCGACACAGGGCTAGTGAGCCCGTTTTCATTCCCGCTCTTCCGGGCCACAATCGGGGAATGAACGCTCGCCAGAGGTATGACGTCATACCCGCTGACGTCAGAATTGCGTCATACGCAGATTCTGCCGCAAACTAGCCGTGGTATTTATACAGACTTTGGCCGTGGTCATTTAGTAACTTTGAAATAGTATAGAAGTAATATAGGTTGTTATTACCAAGGTCTGTTATTACCACCGAGTTGGTTCAGTGACTGGATGCATTGCCGGGATCAGAAGCCAAAATTCCGAGCTTGCGAAATTGTATTGTAAGAAGGTGCAAATCCCAATATAGAAACGGGGCGACCCTGAGTTGAACGCGACGATTTTCTGGTAAGTTCTTGTTCTTGTTGACCTTATACATCATTGATCATGAATCTGATTTTTACACAGACCAGATATTTCATGTGTTTTTTGCATGGAAATGCTTGCTTGATTGGTTCTACAGAAGTATAATGAAAATATGGTAAATATTTTACTGCAGCCCATGATGAAATATGGATATAATATATCTAAATATAATGGGAAATTGTATTAATATCCAGACAATTATTGCATATGACACAGAAAGCTAACAGGTGGACATGTTTTGTCATAAAATACTTGATCAGCACCTTTTGATTCATTGTGTAAAATTGCATCTTGCCTAATGAAGCCTTATGATGAAACACGTCCAACTGTGGGTCTGTTCCTGTGGCGCCTCTAACCTCCTCAAAGTTGCTCTAACTTTCAACTGTCCCAGGCGTACACAAGGGTGGGAGGGGGCAAATGGACCAATGCCCCCCCCCCCCCGAAGGTCTGTGTGTGCCCCTTTGGTAAACAAAATTAATTAATTTGTGTTTGTATTTTAGGAAAAAGTTGGGCGATATTCCGCTTTTGCACACCTTTATATAGGTAAATTGAATTAACATTTCAGTTGTAATGGCAGAGTCATTGCGGTTGGTTGAGGGGATTGATGGGTGATACAAAATATTATTGTTAGGTAAGTACTGATAATGTCTCTGTTTTGAGTGCAGTTCTAATGAAATCAGACGTGTAGAATTAGTATAAAATATTTGGTTTTCCTATAAAAAGGTGTGTACAACCGGAATACGGCCAAAAATTGTTGAAAATATGCCCCTCAAAAAATATATTGGGTCAAATATGGTGAGTTTTTTTGGGTTGGAGTACTTTATGCCCCCCTAAGCAAAAATTGCCCCCTCCTGGAGTGAATCCTGTGTACGCCACTGGCAACTGTTCTATCCTATTGCACAGACAGTTGCAAGTTGGAGCAACTTGGAGGAGGTTAGAGGCGCCACGGGAACAGGCCCTATGTCAGCTTTGCCGGGTTGTTTGTCTAATGGGGAAATGGTCATTTTCTTGTAAAACAAGATGCATCAACAATGCAAGTTAACTGCTGTTCAACTGGGCTCGTCATAACCAGTGGCGTACCCAGGATTCACTCTAGGAGGGACATTTTTTGCTTAGGGGGGGCATAAAGTACCCTCACCAAAAAAAACTCAGGTTTTGGCCAGCTATATTTAAAAAAAGGGCATATTTTCACCATTAAAAAAAATATATATTGATCAAAGGGGCACGTACAGAGTACAGATCTTACCTTACCTTACCTTACTTTACCTTACAGTAATCAGGATTTTTAGGCCTCAAGGTCTGTAGTACCCGCTCTCATCGAGTTCATGATTCCTGGCATGTCTCAGTCAGTGTCAGGTATGCTGAACCTGACGTGAACCCAATGGGCGTCCAATCTAGCCTTGGAAGGCATTCAGCGAAGGAGCGCAGACCACTTTGGATGGGAGGCCATTCCAATTATTCACAATACGTGTGGCAAAGGCGAATTGTCTGACCCTTGTGGTCGTCGAGGACTTGCGGAGTTTGAAAAGATGGCCTCTAGTTGGACCGTCAGGGGGAATTGCCCTGTTTGCCCCCCCCCCTTGTGTACGTCTATGGTCCTAACCTCATACTTTTCCCATATTCCTACATTTCATCCAAATCTGAAGGTAAGGTTTCATTGTTTGGTTGTGTCAAAATACTGTACTGTTCACACTGTGCATGGTGAAAATCAAATCTTCGGTCACATTAAAATAGCTTACTTTTCCTGCCAATACTTTGGAGTGTTTTAGTGTGTCAATATTGTCTACACTATGATAACATGGAAGTCCACTGTTAGAACCTGACTGAAGTGTACAGCCAGGGAGGGGATGAAGTACAGCCTTGTGGAGAAACTCTATATAACCATCCTGCATTATTTTGGCTTAAATATTTATATTGTTACAACAAATTTTGTATTTTAAAGCATTGATACATCTACTGTGAAGGACTCTTACACAGCCATCATGTTTTATATTAGTACAGACAATATTTTGTAAGGCTGCAGCCTTGGTTTGATCCATGCCCATGGGCATGGATCAAACCAATGTTTGATATTTATATGTATAACACATACATATCTTCCATAGGTGTAGATTTATATACTTTTGGGGTGGCCCTCACCCCCCCCCCCCCCCAATGTTGAGTTCGCCTCCCCCCCAATGGTACCCGCTCGGCCCTCCCAATGTTTTTTTGGCCGCTGGCGGATCCAACAGGGGGCAAGGCGGCCAAGCCTCCCAAACCGCCTGAAAAGGGCAACAAATTGACACGTTTCCTATTTCAAAAGAGAGTATATGCAGCTTGTACTAAGAAAAGCTTGTTTTAAATCCCCTCTTTATGTATAAAGATGCGAAATCCGGTTAATATATTTGCAATGTTCTATTTTTAGGGGATTTTTCTGAAGAAATGTTTTTTTATTGATTTCTTTTAAATTACTTTTGGCGGGGTCAAAAACCAAAGTTTTCACAAATCCGAAAGTCAATTTTGTAGCCCTTGCCATTTGCTATTTTCTGACATTTTGTATTGCATTTTGCTCAAAATATAGAATTTGCATGCTCTCTTAACCCGCGCACTGCAGGTTTGCGCCGAACACGAACAGCAGGGGGGTTGATTTCCGCCCCCCCCCCCTGAGATCTCGAAAACTGCGCAACGTAGCGAAAAGCGGAAAACGTCATTTGATATCTTCATACATGTTCTATCGAAAGTATTTCAGTGGTTTTTTAAGTCAGGTCAAAATTGAGGTCACCAGAGGTCATCAAAGGTCAAATTTTCCAGTTTTTTCTCTCCTGTTTTAGGACATCGCTCCAGAATTTCCCATATATCTCAGAAACGATGATAGTTAGAAACAAACGGAAAAAAGCAAACGCGAGTCAGTGAAATTTGTAATCGCTAAGGTGTCCTCATATTTGATCTCAGGTCAATATTTGAGGCTCCAGAGGTCAAAAAGAAGAAAAAAATGCCGTTTTGTGCTAAATCGTGTTTTGCTATTAACTTTTTACTTAATCAAGATAACGGAGAACTGTTTACGCCATTGTGTTTATCTTGTAAAGGCGCTTTGAATGATATATATGCAGGGGCACAGCCAGACCTTCAGAAAGGGGGGGGCAAGCACCTGGGAGAGGCCCCCACCCCCAAAAAATACCCCTGGATATGAAAAATTCTACGGATTTCGGCCACTTTATTTTGTGAGGCCCCTTTTCAGCATTTTTTTCGTCTACTTTTGATGAGCTGGATTGGACCAGGACCCTCAGTAGGCATTGTACTGAGCGCATTACTAATTTGTATTGTTACGTACAGGAGAGAACACATATCTTAGCCATGACAACAGGTGGGGGTCGGCTTTTGAGTTTGGGGCGGCTGAAATGACGAAAAAATGTACCCCCATTTTGATACGTGTATTTAAGCCTTTGCAGCATTTTTAATGTGGATTTTCATGTTATAGTAGGTAGGTATGTACTTGTTAGTTAGCGCCGCGAAGCGGCGCGAATTTTTTTACGGTTTTGCCTGATAAAACCCAGAAATATAGGCGGTGTGCTTTGTAGAGGATAATAAGCTAAACATGATATTCATGCAATTCAGCGTTACGACGAACCGATGACGATGACTATGGCTTCGTTATGACGATGACTACCGATGTGACGCCGCGAAGCGGCGTGAAAATGTGAATTTTAGGTCCTGGAAAACGAAATGTTAATATTGGAACCAGACCGTGAGGTGAGATGGCTTGGGGAGATGGTCCTGACCTGTTTCAACTATTAGCTCTTCGGTCCAGCAAATTGCGCACCGCTAGAGCAGCTTCCGGGTGCCGATCTCCTCGTCTTTTCGTTCGCGTCGCCTTTTTCGGAACTCGGCAAACTAGCTAAACATGTAGCCTGCTTGAAACTTAGAAGTGAATATTTTATGAAGGGAATGGGCCTGGGGCCAGCAATTACCGCCAAGAGACCTCTGCCAGACACTTAATGCAATTCTTTTTCCCATTTTCCAAATTTGTATAAGCAATTGCGAAACTTGTGTCATGCCTAGCTGGATTTTTACTGCACTGCAAAGACAACTTTTACGATATTTTTTTTCCCTCAAAAGAGTGTGTGTGTGTGGGGGGGGGGGGGGTCGACCCTCCACCGCCTTCTAAAAGTGGGGGAGTTTGCCCAGACCTCCCCCGACCCTCCCGTCGGCGACGCCCCTGGCTGACAAATATTGCAGCACACACTCCTGAGAGAAAAATTGTTAAATTGTTTTGTACTACATCACCCCTCCCCCCCCCCACGAATTCAAAAACGCATCAGACTTATCAAATAACCATTTTGAAACCCAAGAAAACATTGCACCAGGTGGGTCAGAGTACAGCACTTTACCGCTCATTATAACCGCGCCGACACGGCTAGCAGGCGCTCAGCTATAGCAGGCGCTGCAGGCGACGGCTGGAAACCCCTGGGCAGGCTCGAGGGCCCCGTTCACAGACTCAATGGACCTCTGTATAAGCTTGAGAGGGCCCTGAACAGACTCAATGACCCTTTGGCAAGCCGAGAGGCCCCTAAGCAGACTCTAATAGCCCCTGTGCAGGTTCCAGAGGCCCCTGAACAGGATCAATGGACCAATGGGAAAGCTCGAGAGGCCCTTGAACAGACTAATGACCCCTAGGCAGGTCAAGAGGCCCTTGAACAGACTCAATGGGCCCCTGGGCAAGTTCGAGAGGCCCCTGGGCAGGTTCGAGAGGCCCCTGAACAGACTCAATAGGCCCCTGGGCAAGCTCGGAGGCCTCTGGGCAGGCTCTAATGGCCCCTGGGCAGGTTCGAGAGGCCCTGAACAGACTCGATGGTCCTCTGGGAAAACTATGATGGGCCCTGGGTAGGTTCAAGAGGCCCCAAAACAGACTATAATGGGCCCCTGGCCAGGCTCGAGAGGCCCTGAAACATACTCAATGGGCCCCTGGACATGCTCGAGAGGCCACTGGACAGGTTTGTGGGCCGTGGGTGGACTCAATTGGCCCCTGCACAAGTGGACATGCTCTAGAGGCCCCTGGGCAGGTTTTTGGGCCCCTGAGTGGCTCAATGGGCCCCAGGGCATGCTCGAAAGGTCCCTGGGCATGTTTTTGCACCCTTGAGTGGGCTCAATGGGCCCCTAGACATGCTGGAGAGGCCCTGGACAGTTTTTTGGGCCCCTCGGTGGGCTCAATGGGCCCCTGGACATGCCAAGAGGCCCCCTGTGCCGGCTTCGAAAGCCCTTCAGTGTCTCTGAGGGCCCTTGACATGCACCAGAGTGACCCTTGTCTGGTTTGAGGGCTCCTCTGTGACTTTTTGAAAGCCATTTAGCTAATGCAAATGGTATCTGGGCCAAACTCGGCGGGGCCCCCTGTGACCCGTAAGGGGGGGGGGGGGCAATTGCCCCCTTGCCCCTCCCTCCCTGGTTGCGCCCCTGTATATATGGTGACCTTGTTAAGTCAACTTAACAATTTGACCTAAGGTCCAAGGTCAAGTGGTGACCCAAGTAGGGAATGTTGCATATGGTAAGACGTGTCTCGACGAGACAAACACATTGATGTCTGTTTTACTTCTCTATCTGCATTATGTCGAGAGTTATTGACAAAAAGTGATGGTGACTTCGCATGACCTCAAATGACCCAATAGGGGTTACTGAACAAAACTTACACTTGGATCATCAAGAATATCCTATAATAACATGATCCAGAAGTAATTGGACTAGTACCTTGCATATCCTTGAAATAGGAAGCATTTGTATATTTCCCCGTTGACTTATTATGGGGAGTTACGAAATTGACCTGACCTTAGGTCACCGATATCAAAATTCTGAGTTACACGAATTGTAAGTACTGATGCCCTCATGACATCCTGTAAGTTTCAACCTGATCGGTGAAAAACTCTGGCTTTGGCACAACTGCAAACATGTTTGGTGGTGGGGTCACTTGACCTGGTCTGGTGACCTGACCTGAGATGACCGCAGCAAAATTTTTTTTCTCAAAGTGTGCGAAATTGATGTCCTAACAGGTGTATTAAAACCCGGCGGCGCTGCGCGCCGCCGTTTTTTTTCGCTATCTTTGAAAAACCTGAGGGGGGGGGGGGGGCGGAAATCAACCCCCCTGCAGTGCGCGGGTTAAAGTTTAGCTGTTTTTTTTAATTCGCCAAACTCGTGTGTAGTAACGTCACTAATTCGTGATATCTCGATTTTGTTATCGACAAAATTTCTTCATTTATGCACAGAAGACGTAAAATTTGTGTAGGAGAAGGTACCCAAAGTTTAACGTTGATATCGCTATTGGTTTTTGAGCTATTGCGAAAATTTGTCGGGGGGAGATATTTGCCCCCCCCCCCCAGTCATTGGCAGGTTAACATTGCCATTTACTAAGTAAGGGTTCCAAGTCAGGACTCGGGCCTTCTGGCGGATGCAGACCGGCCCAAAACGTTGGTTTGAGGGCCGTCCGACAGATTTCCAAAACTCATGAGATTTCGTCTGTTCTTAGGCCCCTCTGGCCAGTGACGACGCCCCTCTGGCCAGTGACGGCGCCTACTTAGTAAAATATATATATATATATATATATATATATATATATATATATATATATATATAATATATATATATATATATATTATATAGTATTATATATATATATATATATATATTATATATATATATATATATATATATATATATATAATATATATATATATATATATGTATATATATATATATATATATATATATATATATATATATATATATATATATATATATTATATAATATATATATATATATATATATATATATTATATATATATATATATATATATATATATAATATATTATATATATATATAATATTATATATATATATATATATATATATAATATATATATATATATATATATATATATATATTTATATATATATTTATATTATATATATATATATATATATATATATATATATATAAATATATATATATATATATATATATTACTATATATATATTATATATATATATATTATATAT
>JAXIVJ010014067.1:0-32500 GCA_036785665.1 Chirona hameri | reverse complement strand
GCTCTGGCTCTGGCTCTGGCTCTGGCTTGACACCAGTGGCTCCACCATTTGAATAGGAAACTCCACCCGTGCCGAGTCGGAAGGCATCATGCCGCCCTCGCAAGACATCTTTCCGCCCTCGAAAGGCATCATACCGTCCTCGGAAGGCATCTTTCCGCCCTCACAGCGGCGTGATGCCACCCTCGCATGATGCCACCCTCGGAAAGCACCATGATTCATGGCGCCCTCGGAAGACATCTTGCCGCCTTCGCAAGGCATTTGCCACCCTCAGAGCGCATTATGCCGCCCTTGGAAAGCCTCGGAAGACATCTTACCACCCTCGAAATGCATCATACCGCCCTTGGAAGACATCTTGCAGCCCTGGGAAGGAATTTTGACGCCCTCAGAGCGCATTATGCCGCCATGTAAGGCATCATGCCGCCCTCGGAAGACATCTTGCCGTCCTTGGAAAGCATCTTGCCGCCCTCAGAGTGCATTATGCCGCCCTCAGAAGACGTCCTGACGCCCTCGGAGGCCGCGGAAAACGTCTTGCCGCCCTTGGAAGGCATCATGCCGCCCTCGGAAGACATCTTGCCTCCCTCGGAAGGTATCTTGCCGCTATCGCAACTGTAATAAAGGGGCGCCACATTTTGGAAGAGGGGCGCACATGAGCTTGGGCCAGTGGCGTGCGCAGAAATTCACGAAGGACCAGGTCATTGCCTTCAGGGGCGCCACCCGTTCGACAGGGGTGCCACCAATATCGGCGAAAATTTTGCAGGGGGGACTCTCCTTTTGCACGTGCTCGTCGTACCTTTAACATTGTGTGGGACGCCATCACTAACCGGAGGGGCGCCGTCACTGGCCGGAGGGGCGCCGTCACTGGCCGGAGGGGCGCCGTCACTGGCCGGAGGGGCGCCGTCACTGGCCGGAGGGGCGCCGTCACTGGCCGGAGGGGCGCCGTCACTGGCCGGAGGGGCGCCGTCACTGGCCGGAGGGGCGCCGTCACTAGCCGGAGGGGCGCCGTCACTAGCCGGAGGGGCGCCGTCACTGGCCGGAGGGGCGCCGTCACTGGCCGGAGGGGCGCCGTCACTGGCCGGAGGGGCGCCGTCACTGGCCGGAGGGACGCCATCACTAGCCGGAGGGGCGCCGTCACTGGCCGGAGGGGCGCCGTCACTGGCCGGAGGGGCGCCGTCACTGGCCGGAGGGGCGCCGTCACTAGCCGGAGGGGCGCCGTCACTAGCCGGAGGGGCGCCGTTACTGGCCGGAGGGGCGCCGTCACTGGCCGGAGGGGCGCCGTCACTGATCGGAGGGGCGCCAGCTTTGTATGGGCGCCTCGGGTCCAAAGGACCAGGTCATGCCCTGAATGACCGTATACTCGGTACGCCACTGGCTTGGGCCCTCAATGGCATAGAGCCGCACACACTGGCGGGGCATATACTGGCGGGGCATGTTTTAGTGGCTTTTTTAGTTTTTCCTTGGTTTTATTTTGTGTGAGTTGTTTTAGGGGTCGCCTCCTCAAAACCCAGAACAGACCCACTTTTTGAGGGGGCGCCTTCGGCGCCCGCTCAGAAGAGGGGGGGTCTGGGACACCCGGACCCCCGGTAGCGACGCCCCTGGCTGTCGCTGTCGCTGTCGCGCTCTCGCTCTCGCTCGCGCTCTCGTCGTGATCTGGCGGTACGGTATTGTACCCGTTTGATCGGCCGTGTTGCAATGTCTGCCTCGCGCGTGGTCACTGGTCAGCATGCCATGCCGACATCAGGCCTCGTGCAGTGCGCCCTCAGCATACCGTGCTGACATCAGGCCTCGTGCAGCCCTCCCGGTCACGTTCCCCTGACCGTCCGTCACCTCAGACACGGCCGGGGTGACGGCCGATCGGAGGTGACGGAGAGTGACCTGGATCATTCTACCGTCAGCCGATCCTCATCTGTATCGTCTGCAGCAGCTCAGCCATAGCAGGAGCTGCTGCATTTTGTTCAACCCTACCAGTCAATAGAACGCATGCATGCGATTGGTGTTGAAGTGTAAAACACTCAAGAGACGGTGGCCTCGGGGTGCAGGCAATAATCTCGCTTGCACTATTCGCCTGAGGCCATCCTGCAAACTACTTGTGTAATCGTCTGTATGAATTATGTTATGACTGGTTATAAAAAAGATCAGTGTTCGAAACACCGGTCCGTAGGCAGGGGCTGTTGTGTGATAGCTGATAGTTGTGAGTTCTGAGGATGAACGCTGCGTTTGAAAGTTAGTGTTCGTGTGCGGGGGACGACTCTGCGTGCGTGTCCGACCCCGCTGGTGGCCCGGGCACCATGGCCGCTCGTCACCAGCTGTGATGGATGATGACACGTGCCGGGTCGCTACACCACTGGCACGAGGAAGATGAACAGACTGCCGCTGTGTCCTTGTCGGACCTTGTCGGATGCGATTCGGCAGCCCGGGGGACACGCGGCTTTACTGAGCGTTGCGAACCATTCTGATTTGTTTTGTGGTAATGTGCATGCTTGGATGACGCTTCGGTGATATTGCATTGAGCTGGGACGGCGATGCAGTCTTCTATCAGGTATACCATATTTACGAGTTCAAGTTATAACAGGTAACATGTGTCAGGATGTCGGGAATGACGATATTGATCAACATTATTTTTAAAAAATGTAATGCTGACAAATGATTTCTATCCAGAGCCAGTTTTCGATGAGACATACGAATGCACTGCACAAACTCGGCTTTTGGTCGACTGAATGTATTGTTGTCATGGCCAGCCAGTCGATGGGTCTGTGTTGTTAGACGAGCCCGTCTGTTCTACAGCCAGACGAGCCCGTCTGTGGTGTTATGCCATGTGTGTGGTGTGCCGGCCTGAAGCATCAGCCAGATCCGTTTACGAATGTTGCTGCAGTAGTGGAAGTGGCCCTGTTATATTCCACGCCCAACTAAGGCTATCTGATGCCGAGACTGCTTACGATCATGACGTTTAGAAGAGCCGGCTACCGTTCGGTAGAAGAGCCGGCTACCGTTCGGTAGAAGACCCGGCTACCGTTCGGTAGAAGAGCCGGCTACCGTTCGGTAGAAGACCCGGCTACCGTTCGGTAGAAGAGCCGGCTACCGTTCGGTAGAAGAGCCGGCTACCGTTCGGTAGAAGAGCCGGCTACCGTTCGGTAGAAGACGTCTCGTGCCGGTGTGCAGTACCGTGACGCAGTAACGCTGCCAGGAATAAGCATTGTGCCGAGAAGACGTAAACTCTGTGCCCCCCCCCCCCCCCCGTGGCTCTGTGTTGCCTGCAACCGTAATATATGATAGGCAGGCAACGCGGTGTAATATATGATAGGCAGGCAACGCGGTGTAATATATGATAGGCAGGCAATGCGGTGTAATATATGATAGGCAGGCAACGCGGTCCCTCTGTGTGTGAACTGAACTGGCATGACTGAAGTAGATTCATGTGCCCCAGAGCGGAGACACCGAACTGGCAAACAATACACTCGTAACATAATGGCTGCATACACATTACACCGTCGTGACTTTCTACTCCCTTGTAATGGATATAGGGCGATTCGTGAGCCGTCTATGCCACTCACGTACGGACAGTTGAATGAAGTTTAATTGTGTTCCTAGTCATTCTCATTCGCAATTAACGATGTGCATATCGCGAATCATCCGCTGTTATTTAAACGAACTATGTGGGCCTTGATCGTGTAGTTCGTTATCATTTGCATTATTGTGTGCATGTGTATGTCCACTGATATAAGAGTTGTTCGATAAGCGTCTGCGTTGCTTTTGATTACCATAAACATAGAAAAACTGTTCAATGTCTCACGTCTTTGAGGTTATGTTTGTCACAAAGTTGCGATGTTTGACATGCATTGTTCGTGTCCTGAACCTGGTCATTGTTTCTGTTTTCAGACGGGTTTCAAAAGACAGGGCGTTCCAGCAGGGGTACTCCTGGGTACCTCCCGGACTGAGCCGAGAAAAGGTAACTTGTTCCAGCAGGGGTACTCCTGGGTACCTCCCGGACTGAGTCGAGAAAGGGTAACTTGTTCCAGCAGGGGTACTCCTGGGTACCTCCCGGACTGAGTCGAGAAAGGGTAACTTGTTCCAGCAGGGGTACTCCTGGGTACCTCCCGGACTGAGTCGAGAAAGGGTAACTTGTTCCAGCAGGGGTACTCCTGGGTACCTCCCGGACTGAGTCGAGAAAGGGTAACTTGTTCCAGCAGGGGTACTCCTGGGTACCTCCCGGACTGAGTCGAGAAAGGGTAACTTGTTCCAGCAGGGGTACTTCTGGGTACCTCCCGGACTGAGTCGAGAAAGGGTAACTTGTTCCAGCAGGGGTACTCCTGGGTACCTCCCGGACTGAGTCGAGAAAGGGTAACTTGTTCCAGCAGGGGTACTCCTGGGTACCTCCCGGACTGAGTCGAGAAAGGGTAACTTGTTCCAGCAGGGGTACTCCTGGGTACCTCCCGGACTGAGTCGAGAAAGAGTAACTTGTTCCAGCAGGGGTACTCCTGGGTACCTCCCGGACTGAGTCGAGAAAGGGTAACTTGTTCCAGCAGGGGTACTCCTGGGTACCTTCCGGACTGAGTCGAGAAAGGGTAACTTGTTCCAGCAGGGGTACTCTTGGGTACCTACCTCCCGGACTGAGTCGAGAAAGGGTAGCCTCGATTGTCAGTAAATCCATCGGCAGAGATAATCAAGGTTGGAGTTACCGGGCCCATGTGTATTTGTATATACAGTGGCGTATTTAGAAATCCGTCAAGGGGGGACCAAGCCCTCAAGAGGACGCAAAACCCCCACATGAGGGCGCCACCAGCTGCGGGCGGGCTAACCTGCGAGCGGCACCTCATTTGAGGACGGCACCTAGGCCACTCCCGGCCGCTCTCTTTAGCCGCCCCTGTAGAAGGAAGGGCGCCTGCCGGCATTCCAGGCGCTCTAAGCGGGCCAGAGGCGCCCTGTAGGGCCTGAGGGTGGTACCTGGCCTGAGGGCGGCACCTGGCTTGGGGGGCGGCACCTGACCTCCTGAGGGCGGTACCTGGTCTGAGGGCGGTACCTGGGCTGAGGGCGGGACCTAACCTTACCCCCCCTCTAAATACGCCCCTGAGGTTGGCCCCTGAACCCCTGGCTACCCCCCCCCCCCCACACACACACACACAAACACACACTCAAAGTTTTGTGGCGACGCCACTGCCTCCAAAGGCACCCTCCGATACACCTCCGAAGGCGCCCTCCTTCATACCCCCGAAGGCGCCCTTCCACATATCCCCGAAGGCACCCTCCGATACATTTCCGAGGGCGCCCTCCCACATGCCTCCACAGGCGCCCTCCGATGCACCTCTGAAGTCGCCATCCCACACAGCTCCAAAGGCGACCCCCGATACCCCTTTGAAAGCACCCTCCCACATACCTCCAGGGGCGCCCTCCGATACACATCCGAAGAGCGTCTTTGGATGTATGTAGGGAGGAAGCCCTCGGGCCTGGGATAGATGTATCTGAGGGTGATTTTGGACTATGTGGGAGGGCGCCATCGGAAATGTATCGGAGGGCGTCTTTGGAGCCTGTATGTAAGTGAGGGCGACTTAAAGTTCAAAGGTGCATCAGTGGGCGCCTTTGGAGGTATATGGGAGGGCGCCTTTGGAGGTATGTTTGAGGGCGCCTTCAGAGGTGTATGTGTATCAAAGGGCGCCTTTGAAGGCATATGGGAAAGCGTTTTCAGAGGTGTATTGGAGGTCGCCTTTGGAGCTATGTGGGAGGGCGCCTTCAGATGTGTATAGCAGGGAGCCTCTGGAAGTGTTTGGGAGGGCGCTTTGAAGGTATGTGGGAGGGTGCCTTTGGAGGTATGTGGGAGGGTGTTTTTAGAGGTGTATCGGAGGGCGCTTTAGAGGTATGTGGGATGGCACCTTCAGAGTTGTATCGGAACGCGCCTTACATTCAGTGGAACGCGCCTCAACCGGAGCGCGCCTCACATTTCATGAACCAAAGGCGCCGAAGGCGCCTTCGGTGCATGCGGGCGCCTTCGGTGCGTGAGGGCGCCTTCGGCGCCCAAGGGGGGGGGGGGACCATGGTGCAGTGACCCCCCTAAATACGCCCCTATGTATATGCATGCACGGCAATATTTAGCCACCGCATATCATAACCGGAAACTTGTTGGTTCGTTCCGGTTTATGTATTTTCTCCCTTTGCATGTCGACATTGTGTCTTATAGAAACTTAAATCCATGTTCGAAATTGTACATAAATGTAACAGAAAAGGCAATGGAGACGCAGTTACAGCAGGAGACTCAGACGCGGATTTTATTTTCGTGAAACACTGCGACGGTGCTTCCACCTATTGACAACTGATTGAACCAAACCTCGAATGCTAGTGCCGGGTATGGCACATCATGTAAGGCCATACAACAACTGTTACCTGACATGTTTGCCTTCCCGCCGGTTGTGATCGCCAAATCCCACGGAGAACGGGATCCTGACAGCCTGAGAGATACTTAGCCGTGACCGCGGTGGCCTCGTGGCAGCTATGAACCCCACCTCGTGTCAGATATGAACCCCGGCCTTGTGTCAGCTATGACCCCTGCCTCGTGTCAGCTATGAACCCCTGTCTCGTGTCAGGTATGAACCCCGGCCTCGTGTCAGCTATGCCCCTGCCTCGTGTCAGCTATGAACCCCTGCCTCGTGTCATCTATGAACCCCGGCCTCGTAGTAGATATGAACCCCGGCCTCGTGGCAGCTATGAACCCCGGCCTCGTGTCAGCTATGAACCTCGGCCTCGTGTCAGATATGAACCCCTGCCTCGTGTCAGCTATGAACCCCGGCCTCGTGGCAGATATGAACCCCGGCCTCGTGGCAGATATGAACCCCGGCCTCGTGTCAGCTATGAACCCCGGCCTCGTTATGAACCCCGGCCTTCTATGAACCCCGGCCTTCTATGAACCCCGGCCTCGTGGTAGATATGAACCCCGGCCTCGTGTCAGCTATGAACCCCGGCCTCGTTATGAACCCCGGCCTCCTATGAATCCCTGCCTCGTGGTATGAACCCCGGCCTCGTGTCAGCTATGAACCCCGGCCTCGTTATGAACCCCGGCCTCGTGTCAGCTATGAACCCCGGCCTCGTGGCAGATATGAACCCCAGCCTCGTGTCAGCTATGAACCCCGGCCTCGTGTCAGATATGAACCACTGTCTCGTGTCAGCTATGAACCCCGGACACGTGTCAGCTATGAACCCCGGCCTCCTATGAACCCCGGCCTCGTGTCAGTTATGAACCCCGGCCTCGTTATGAATCCCGGCCTCGTGGCAGCTATGCACTCCGGCCTCGTGGTAGATATGAACCCCGGTCACGTGGCAGCTATGAACCCCAACTTCGTGTCAGCTATGAACCCCGGCCTCGTTATGAACCCCGGCCTCCTATGAACCCCGGCCTCGTGTCAGCTATGAATCCCGGTCTCGTTATGAACCCCAGCCTCCTATGAACCCCGGCCTCGTGTCAGCTATGAACCCCGGCCACGTGTCAGCTATGAACCCCGGCCTGGTTATGAACCCCGGCCACTTGGCAGCTATGAACCCCGGCCTCGTTATGAACCCCGGCCTCCTATGAACCCCGGCCTCGTGTCAGCTATGAACCCCGGCCACGTGTCAGCTATGAACCCTGGCCTCATTATGAACCCCGGCCTCCTATGAACCCCGGCCTCGTGTCAGCTATGAACCCCGGCCACGTGTCAGCTATGAACCCCGGCCTCGTGTCAGATATGAACCCCAGCCACGTGGCAGCTATGCACCCCGGCCTCGTGGCAGCTATGAACCCCGGCCTCGTTATGAACCCCGGCCTCCTATGAACCCCAGCCTCGTGTCAGCTATGAACCCCGGCCACGTGTCAGCTATGAACCCCGGCCTCCTATGAACCCCAGCCTCGTGTCAGATATGAACCCCGGCCTCGTGTCAGCTATGAACCCCGGCCTCGTTATGAACCCCGGTCTCCTATGAACCCCAGCCTCGTGTCAGCTATGAACCCCAGCCACGTGGCAGCTATGAACCCCGGCCTCGTTATGAACCCCGGCCTCCTATGAACCCAGGCCTCGTGGCAGCTATGAACCCCAGCCTCGTGTCAGCTATGAACCCCGGCCTCGTGTCAGCTATGAACCCCGGCCTCGTTATGAACCCCGGCCTCCTATGAACCCAGGCCTCGTGGCAGCTATGAACCCCGGCCTCGTGGCAGCTATGAACCCCGGCCACGTGTCAGCTATGAACCCCGGCCTGGTTATGAACCCCGGCCACGTGTCAGCTATGAACCCCGGCCTGGTTATGAACCCCGGCCTCGTGTCAGCTATGAACCCCGGTCTCGTTATGAACCCCGGCCACGTGTCAGATATGAACCCCAGCCACGTGGCAGCTATGAACCCCGGCCTCGTTATGAACCCCGGCCTCCTATGAACCCAGGCCTCGTGGCAGCTATGAACCCCAGCCTCGTGTCAGATATGAACCCCGGCCTCGTGTCAGCTATGAACCCCGGCCTCCTATGAACCCCGGCCTCGTGTCAGCTATGAACCCCGGCCTCGTTATGAACCCCAGCCACGTGGCAGCTATGCACCCCGGCCTCGTGGCAGCTATGAACCCCGGCCTCGTTATGAACCCCGGCCACGTGTCAGATATGAACCCCAGCCACGTGGCAGCTATGAATCCTGGCCTCGTTATGAACCCCGGCCTCGTTATGAACCCCGGCCTCCTATGGACGGCGGCCCCATGTCAGTCATCCATCCACATCCCAGCACCCCGGCCGCGCCAGCCGCCGCAGAACAGCGTGATTAGCCGCCTGATTAACATCAAATGATGGCCACCATCGATCACCGGCCCGAACCAGCTGGTGACGTCACAGCATCACTGATGACATCATGACGCTGAAAGACACCTCCACTGGCACGTGTCAGGTGTATTACTGGGAAATAAACTAAAATAGCCCACTAAGTGAAGTAAAAGAAGCTAAAAACTTACCAATTGGTTAGTTATGCGAAGAATTAGGTACGCTCTAGATGTATAGTTTTCTGCGCACTGACATTTATAGTGGTATTACTTGTACAAATGCACATTTATCGCACAATTATTGGTATTTACTGTCTTGTCCCTGGTAAGAAATAATGAACTTTTTTATGTTACAAATAAGAAAACTGATCGGTTGGCTTGTTTCTCTAACCTGCAGTCGGTCTACATTTACGCATGTTAAAGGGATTATACGTTTTTGTCCAGAATAATTGAGTTACATAGTAAAACGTACTTATAAAGGTGTTAGAAGTCCCGCGATTGCCACATTTTTCTGGAAATTACCTCTTCTGCACATAAGGCCATTTAAAAAAGCGCGGTGATGTCACCGCGTACTTTCTGCAGGACCGGCCGAGGCAGAGCCAGTCATCTCTTTAATGGTAATAAAACACCTCGCTTATGGCATATTCCGGTAAAATAAGCAATATGGGAAAAAATACACTTGTTTGGTTCCAACGACAGCAGCAGTTACTTAGTTTTTACCATAAAATTCGATATTTGTCATGAATTTTCAATTCATACGCCACCACCAAATTATCAACGCTTCCGGCCAGAGATAAGAAAACCACAAAACCTGAACGAACAGTGTGTAGTAATAAAGAATCCCGTAAGTTTTGAATTGCATAATCATTGTGTGATCCAGTGTAGGACTTGCAGATAATTCAAAACTTCCAAACTCTAAAATTGACAAATGCAGATTATAAGATAAAAGTGGTGGACAGTAATGTCAATCAAGTACTCGTTATCTGATGCAAGTCTCGAAAAACACCAAAGTTTTAACGCTGATAATTGCTGAAATAATGGACTAAATGAGCATTGAGGTCCCTGTTATATGTCTTAAACGTGTTTAAACCTCATACAACTGCAAAAGAGTGCATTTCATTTCAGGACGGAAACCCGTATAATCCCTTTAAAGGGAATAGTACACCTTTAACATTAGTTTTTAACTGAGATAGCCAGATTGTCGGGAGTACTGATAAATCTCCAAATCTGAAAAACAAAATTTCCTTCCAAAACGACCTAGTTGTTGAGTTTCAACGCAAAAACCGTTGGGTATATTTGGTCCTATTTTAAAGGGCCAAATCTTGTGACGTTTCGCATACATCATTAGTATTCCTACCGCACTCAGAGGCGGAACTTTTTGTTTTTCGTTGGGGTTGTAATTGGGTCGGCGACCGGGGGGGTGGGGGGTAGTAAAAGCGACTAATGATAAAAACGAAGTATGTGCAAAATTGAAGTTTAACACCTTAGAATGAACATAGGTTGTATTACCTCATTACTGACGTATTTTAGCAACAGCGAGGTGTGCAATCTTAAACAAATTGAAAGTATCATGTTGGGTCAAAGTAGGCAAAGACTACCTCATGGTAGCTCACACAACAATAATCAGCCAATATCAATATTAAGGTTGTACATAAATGGTGTGATTCAGCAACTAGCCATTTCTTGCAAGAAAGGCACCTCCTCCTGGTGATGGTCCAGGTCCGGTCCTTTTATATATTACAGTGAGATATAAAAATACTTATAACATATTTTATATTTCCCACAACTCACAAGGCCATGGGTGGATAATTGTTTTCAAAGTTGCCCCGGCCGAGGACAGGGGCGCAACCAAGGGGCCCTAGGGGGCACGTGGCACGTGGCGGTCCGTGAAGTTAGTGACGGAATCGGATTCGAATTCAGCGTCGAGTAGCGATTTGCTTCAAAATGTGGGAACAGTTTAATTGGGGCACGCTGATCACGCAAATGACATTCATTTTGACATTCAAGGTCATCTTCAAAATCATCTTCAAGGTCAAAGGACGGGGTGGCTCAAAACGACCCGAAGTTATTGCCCGATCGCAAAACAAAATAATGGTATCATTCTATTCCTCGAGCCAACATCTAGGCGCAGCTTTCGAAACCGCACTGGAGGCAAATGACCTTGACCCTCATTTTCAAGGTCAAAGGACAAATAACCCGAAGTTATTGTCCGATCGCCAAAATAATGGTCTCATTCGATTCCTCGGGTTAATATTCCTCGGGAAGGGCCACAGCCTTCGCAAACTCACTCGTGGCAAATGACATTGACCCTCATTTTCAAGGCCATATGACGGGGCAGCTCAAAACGACCCGAAGTTAGAAGCCGATTGCCAAAATAATGGTCTCATTAGATTCCTCGGGTCAGTATCTGCCGTAACCTTTGCAACCTCACTCGTGGAAAATTACCTTGACCCTCAATTTCAAGGTCAAAGGACTCAAAACGACCCGAAGTTATCATCCAATCGCCATTGATCTTGAAATTGAGGGCCAATGTCATTTGCTACGAGTGAGGTTGCGAAGGCTACGGCTATATACTGACCCGAGTAATCGAATGAGACCATTATTTTGGCGATCGGACAATAACTTCGGCTAAGATTACCGTGAATGTCAAAATGAATGCCATTTCGTGATCAGCGTGCCCCAATTGACCTGTCACCACATTGTGAAGCGAATCGCTACTCGACGCTGAATTCGAATCCGAATCCGTCGCTAACTTCATGGACATGCGGGGGGAATCACGATTGAGGGCGCCTCTCCTGGGCGTCTGGACACCGAAGGTGCCACTCTCGAGTGCAGGTGGCGCCCCTTGAGTCGTGAGTGCCGGCGGCACCCCTTTAGATCGGACAATATGCCTCTTTTAGACCGGAGATAGCGACCCCAACTGTGCCTCCCCCGAAAATATAAGTTTTCTGACCTGCCCGAGGTGTTCACTAAGACAAAGTTGGCAAGGCTCAGCCTCCTTTGACTACCCCCCCCCCCCCCCCCCCATTTCGAAAGCGTACCGAAAGCGCAATTTTACCCATATTTTTCACAGATAGTCGTACCAAGTATGCATTTTTATGCTGGGATTATATTTGCGTTTCTTTATTCTTTTTAAATAATAACTAAGGTCTTGCAAAAAAAAAGTCTCTCAAAAATGGCTGCCCCGGCCCCGCCGAGGCAACTTTGAGGTTGCCCCGACCGCAGCCGGGGCTGCCCTATAGGATTCTCCACCCATGCACAAGGCAAACAAATTAGGCGAGAACCAAACAGCATTATTTTAGTAAGGCAATACATTAATCCCATCACCGAATAACTAACTTTATCACCGTAAATGACTTAAAATCACCAAAACGTCACAACATATTGAGGATTTCGGGCTTCGGCCGATGGACTTCTTTAAAAATATGTAAACTGGCTCCAAGGGTTAGGTGAGGTGAGGTGAGGTGAGGTGAGGTGAGGTGAGGTGAGGTGAGGTGAGGTGAGGTGAGGTGAGGTGAGGTGAGGTGAGGTGAGGTGAGGTGAGGTGAGGTGAGGTGAGGTGAGGTGAGGTGAGGTGAGGTGAGGTGAGGTGAGGTGAGGTGAGGTGAGGTTAGGTTAGGTTAGGATAAAAGGTTGAGAAATAAATGGTGATGCTTTAACATGGAAGTCAATGAGAAAGTGGTCATTTCGGTGATGGATTAATCCTCTCCCTACGGGAGCTTTTTCACTTTCGCCCTACGGGGGGGGGTCTGACAAGTTAACTTCCAAACCAAGTAACTTTGAGCAATGCGGTAAGAACCAGCATGTTGCCTGTCACGAGAGGAATCTAACAGTATGCGAATTTTAGGTTTCAGGTCAACGGGTGACCTTCCAGGTCAAGTGAATGAACTCGGACTTACCACGTCCGGAACAGAGATTTTGCCATGCAGAAAACCTCAAAATTAGAAATTGATAAATGTAAATAAAAGGGCATGTTCCTAGACCAGTTTTGGCTCAGAAATACAAAAAAGTAATTATTTGTTCGTATCTTGTCAAAAAAAGTATAAACAAATATTTTTAAAAAAGACGTCATCAGTTTCTTACACTTAGAGAGCTATCACTCAGTCAAAAATGAAGATGTTGCTTTGAAATTTGGTATGGGTATTGTCCATACTCAGTACTCTCACATGAATTCCGGTTTTTCTAATCTTTGAAAATTTTGATTTTGTGGGGATTTAAAAAAAACAATTAGGGGTCAAAACCCCAGAATTTTGAAAATCAGAGATCGCCATTTTAAAGAGAATGCTATTTTGTATCTTTGGTGAATTGCGTTTGCAATTTGTTTCAAAACTCTGTTTTCTACGATTTTGCAAATATTTATCATTTTTTACCAACATGACGTCAGCAAAACATGATTATCTCCAAAACTACTCAACCAATTTCAATTAAAGTTTTACAGCCTACGTATAATTGTTGTAAAACTCAACTACCAAAAATTTCAGCAAGATGCATTGCATGTGTAAAAATTTATTCAAGAAAACCCTCAGGGTTCTGTCAGCCCCCCCTCCCCCGTAGGGCGAGGGTTAATACCCTGCCTTTTAGGAATAATAAAAGACGTACGTAAAATTAGCAGCTGATTGATATTGCCCAATCTATAATTTTGAGGCCCGTCGCCTCAAAATTGCCTGAAACTTGACAGGTAGGTCCTCCTTGCCACGCTAAACACGAAAAACGTAAAATTATCCTGGAAAACGGGCTACTTTTAAAGTTATAACGTTTTAAGTTTTGAATGTCTGTCAGTTGAATATCTGGTTAACTTGACGCGGAAAGCTTCCAATTCCTGCGCAGTCGTTTCAAAATAAAGGAAGACAGACGTTCAAAACTTAAACAAATCTATAACTCTGAAAGTACCCCGTGTTCCAGGCTAATCTTACGTTTTTCGTGTTCAGCGTGGCAAGGAGGGCCTACCTGCCAAGTTTCAGGCGATTCTGAGGCGACGGGACTCAAAACTGTAGATCTCTAAAACGGTATAACTCTGAAAGTAGCCCGCGTTCTAGACTAATTTTAGGTTTTTCGTGTTCAGCGTGGCAAGGAGGACGTACCTGCCAAGTTTCAGGAAATGCTGAGGCTAAGTGCCTCAAATTTTAGATTGCCCAATAGATTGATACTACTGAGCAATATCAATCTACTGCTAATTTGACGTAGCTGAATAAAAGAGACAAATATGACGCAGCTATGTCAAATATGTACATTTATTTTGCCCTTGTATATTGCTTTAAATATTTATGCTGTTTTCACATGCGTTTTTGTTTGATTGATGTTGGATTAGGCTATTCTCTTTTAAAATGACTTTTACTGATGTGGCCCTCTACTTTTCAACACCATGACCAGGTATATCTTGTGAAAATATTGTTTGTCTGGCTAAAAATTGAAGGTTGTGGTAAATTAATCCTAAATTTAAACTCATGATTTGGGTCTATGATTATTTGTGGTCTTTTTCCAGCTCAGGATGATTGGTATGCCTTCACGGCTTTCAGACACCAAAATATGTATAATATTGTTCAAGTTCTTCATTAAGTGTCAATTTCACCAGCATGTTTTAGCTCAAAATGTAATATAACTTTTGCCAACCGCGTAAGGGTGCACTCTAATGTTAAATGTGTGACCTATCCAGAACTAAGCCCAATGTAAAATATGCTACACTCAATCTTGTTTTGCTCATGTTTTTATGTTAACACCTATAGATTGCCATTTTGTAGGTGTCTGAAATTGACAAAAATGTTACCCGTTTGTCAGTAGGTAGTGTTGTTCTATAGTGTTTATGACCCAACTGAATATGACCCTACACCCCTGGGTACCTACATAGTCTTTCTCAGTAATTTTGGGATAACATGTTGTACTACCTATTGTTGGATTTTAAATGTTATTTTATGACAAACTTTACTAACATTTTAAAGTTTGTCCTTTTCTGTGTTCATATATTTATTAATTGTTTTGTTATGATTGTTATTGAAAATTCCTTTGGTGAAAAATCCTTTAGTTTTGCGTATCATTTACTGTATTTATTTACTTGGGTAGGCATTCACTGGCAATGTTGGGGTTGTAATATTAATGATTGGGGTTGTAGTTTTTGAGGATGCAGTTGTAGCTACAACCCCAAAGGTATATAAAGTTCCGCATGTGACCGCACTTCGTTTTCGCTATTTGAACCGACCGTCACCGAAACGCATCACGTGTTCCAAGGCCCTATAACCAGGTAAGGACACGAGCCATTTGACCTTGAACTCGGCGGACCGCCGGATGACGTCACTGGCGGCAGCCGGCTCCTTCGTCGGCGCCGCGCTCAAGCGGAACACGTAAGTCAGCCGACAGCTACAACTCGCCAGTGGCGCACACAGGGAGGTATTCTGTATTCTGGCCCATACCTGGCGCTGGCAGGGGCCCGATCTTGGTTAGGCCTGATCGAGACAGGGGCCCGTTGCTGGAAAATTGGCGTGATATGGGGGCCGGTCAGGACGAGGGCCCAGTCCTTTCATATTCTTAATGCTGGCCCCTTTCTGGTGGGGGCCCGGTCTTGTTCAGGCCCGATCGAGGCAGGGGCCTGGTGCTGGCAAAGGGGTGGCATGGGGCCCGGTCAGGACGATGGCCCGTTCACAACATGCCCCCGGTCCTTGCATATTATTGATACTGGCCAATTCCTGGTAGGGGTCCGGTCTTGGTCAGGTCCGATCGAGGCAAGGGCCCGGTGATGGCAAAGGCGTGATATGGGGCCCGGTCAGGACGAGGGCCCGGTCACAACAGGGCTCACTCCTTGCAAATGCTTGATACGGGCCTGTTACTGGTAGGGGCCCGTTCCTGGTAGGGGCCCGATCAAGGCAGGGCTCCGGGGCTGGCAGAGGCGTGATATGGGGCCCAGTCAGGTCGAGGGACCCGTCACAACATGACCCGGTCCTTGCAAATTATGTATACGGGCCCGTTCTTGGGTCAGGCCCGATCGAGGCAGGGTCCCGGTACTGGTAAAGGCCCGGTCACAACAGGGTCCGGTCCTTGCAAATTATTGATACGGACCCGGTCCTGGAAGCGGCCCGGTCTTGGTCACTGGTCAGGTGCGATCGAGGCAGGGGCCAGGTGCTGGCAAAGGCGTGTATCAGGGGCCCGGTCAGGCGTCGAGCCCGGTTCCTGCGAATTATTGATATCACGGGCACATTCCTGGCATGGCAGTAAGGCAGGGGCCCTATCTTGAGCAGGCCCGATCCTGACCAAATGTGGCATGCCGGGGCCGTCCTAATGAGGGCCCTCTCATGACAGGGGCCGTTTCTGCGAACCGAGAGCCCATGTTAAAACGGGCCCGCTCGAACATGGTAAAATCCGCGGTCGAGGCAGGCAGAGGTCGAGAAAATCTGTCTTGCAAATAACGAATTTGGTTGTGAAGAAAACCTTATATTTTCGGTGTCTCATACGAGCCTTCTTTTACGCAACGTTAAGCTGAGCCTAGCCAAAGTTGGGGGGGGGGGGCGTCCTGAAGTTGGGGCGCAAGAGCACCCTCTGCCCCCCGCCCCTGTTTCCGGGCCTATGCACCGGCGGCAGCCGTGTCATGGACGTCCCCAGCGCCGGCTGTGCGCTGCGCGCTCTGCCGGCAGTTACGTCACATCAAGTTGTTTGGCTCAGGCGAGGTGGCCTATACGGCGCTCGCTCAAGCGGGGTCACCCCCTGATGTGTTCATAAGCTATACATGTTATTGGCCATAACTGTCAATTTCCATTGGATTTCCAATTGAAAATAATGCTGACACTCGTCTTGAAAATGCACATCTTTTGATGGGTGGTTCGTGCCTGTAACTGGAATGTTCGCTACAGGAGAAGGATCCAGAATGTATGCCCCTATTATACTCGTGACTTCAGGTTTTGAATAAATAACTTGGCTAATTGTGAACCGATTTCCAATTGAAAATTACCAAAAGATGCTTCGTGAAAGTAGGCGTATGTTTCCATGGGTGGCTTGTGGCGGTACATGCAATATATCGATTAAATTGTGCTAATGTTTGTTCTTGCATTACGCTGTCTTGCGGCAAGTTTGTGATGAGCTATAAATATTATTGGCCATAACTTTGTCAATTTTAATTGGATTTCCAATTGAAAATAATACCGACACTCGCCCTAAAAAGGCACACCTTTTGATGGGTGGCTCGTACCGGTAGCTACAATATTCTCCGCAATAGAAGCACATTCACCTGTAACTGCGATACATTAGGGATACATTTTGCATGCGGTTACAGTTTTAAGTAATTACCTCTGTCAATTGTGAACCGATTTCCAATTGAAAATTACCAATAGATGCCTCGTAATAAGACGCATTTGTTGATTAGTGGCTGGTCGGCGTTCATGCAATATATCGATTAAATTTTGACAGTTTGTTTTTCGTTTACGATGAATTGACGCTTAGCTCAAAATATTATTGGCTATAACTTTGTCAATTTGCATTGGATTTCCAATTGAAAACATTGTCGACACTCGTTAGTGGCGCACGCAGGATTCCTTTTCGGGGGGGTCAGAGCCCTAAAAGCCCTTGTGAGCGGGCCCCCATCCGTTTTTAGAAAACTTCGCGGATCTCGGTCACTTGTTTTTGAGCGGGCCCCCTACAGCATGGGACCTGAGACATTATAATTGTCTTGTCAATGTCGTGTAAGGTGACTGCGTGTGCTACTGATGTGCGGTACAACTGTCGAGAGTAAATTTGACGAAATGAGGTAAATGACAACAAAAAAATATATTTTACAGGTTAGGCAGGTTAGGCAGTCCGATCCCCGGTAGTTATGTCATCATCATCATCGTTGGGGTTTTAGAGCGCCGCGACTACGTCATTCGCGCCCACCATCATGTTGCCAAAAGTTGTCATAAACCATTTCCTGAAGCAACAATGGATAATGTAAAAAATACGTATCAATATCAAATACGCCCGTATCAAGAATTTGCAAGGGTCGGGCCCTGTTGTGACCGGGCCTTCGTTTTGACCGGGCCCTATATTACGTCTTTCCCAGCACCGGGCCCCTGCCTCGATCGGGCCTGACCAAGACCGGCCCCTACCAGAAACGGGCCCGCATCAAGAATATGCAAGGACCGGGCCCTGTTATGACCGGGCCCTCGTCCTGGCCGGGCCCCATGCCACGCCTTTGCCAGCACCGGCCCCTGCCTCGATCAGGCCTGACCAAGACCGGGCCCCTACCAGAAACGGGCCCGTATCAAGAATATGCAAGGACCAGGCCCTGTTGTGACCGGGCCCCATATCACGCCTTTGTCAGCACCGGGCCCCTGCCTCGATCAGGCCTGACCAAGACCGGGCCCCTACCAGAAACGGGCCCGTATCAAGAATATGCGAGGACCGGGCCCTATTGTGACCGGGCCCTCGTCCTGACCGGGCCCCATGCCACTTCTTTGCCGGCACCGGGACCCTGCCTCGATCGGAACGGACCAAGACCGGCCTCTTCCAGAAACGGGGCCCGGATCAAGAATATGCAATGACCGGGCCCTGTTGTGACCGGGCCCCCGTTCTGACCGGGCCCCATATCACGCCTTTGCCAGCACCGGGCCCCTGCCTCGATCAGGCCTGACCAAGACCGGGCCCCTACCAGAAACGGGCCCGTGTCAAGAATATGCGAGGACCGAGCCCTGTTGTGACCGGGCCCCATCATCCCATGCCACACCTTTGCCAGCACCGGGCCCCTACCTCGATCGGGCCTGACCAAGACCGGGCCCCTACCAGAAACGGGCCCCTCAGAAATACGGGCCCCTCAGAAATTTCGGGGGGTCAGCTGACCCCTTTGACCCCCCCCCCCCCCCCCCTGCGTGCGCCACTGACACTCGTCTTGAAAAGGCACACCTTTTGATGGGTGGCTCGTACCGGTAGCTGTAATATTAACATTTAACTGCACATCAGTGTTCGTCACGGGCCCACCAACCCCCAGCCCGGCCCAGCCCAGGCCAATGAACACCAAGCCCAGGCCCGGACCAGGCCCAGTCAAATTTAGAATATGGAGGCCCAGGCCCGTCCGGCCGGTTCAGATTAAGCATAGCTTATTTTCACAAAAATTTCATTCATTATCCTAGCATATTTACTTATATACTAGATATGTGAAACAATTAAACAAATTTGATGATCAACTATTGTTGATCATGGAAAACAATCAGATAAATAGTGACACAATACTACATTTTACAACACCTGACAAACTGAGCAATTGCTTTTAGGTATGTTTTGCCAGAAATTGCAGTTTCTTAACATAAATACTAAGTTGAAATTGGCAAAAGAAAACACGGGCAATGTTTTGTCAGAAATTGCAGGTTCTTAACAGAAATAATAAGTTTAAATTGACCAAAGAAAACACAGGCAAGCCGCAAGCATGTCATGATGGTTGTGGCTTATGGCGCACCGACTGCTGTGGTCATTTGGCGCCCAAGCCCCAACGGGAAGAATGTCAAAATCAAGGACAGAAGATTTAATCCATGCTGAGGTAAGACAAATGAGGTTAAATACATATAATGTAAGACAAAGGTGCCTGCGCCACAATGATAACTTGATGATTAAACAAAAACAGGAGGCATGTTGTGAAGTCAGACAAATTTTAACGCATGATTGCTTGCATTAAACATCCCCCACCCAGCCTGACCCAGCCTGACCCAGCCTGATCACCCATCACCCACCCAGCCTGAGTGGATCCAATGCACTTATACATACATTGAAGTACAATCGACATACCCACCCATTAAGTCCACATTGACACACTAACACTATGCCAACCAAAATAACAACAAACATTCGACAGGAATCCGAATGCGTTTTATCGAAGTAGTCGACGCATTGAACTTAAAATCAGTGTTTCAAAGAGTTTGCGTTTTGATGACGTTATTCAAGGGCGGATCCAGGGGGGGTGAACGGGGCCATGCCCCCCCCCCCCAAGCCTGTTTAAGGGGGGCCAAACTATGTTTTGCCCCCCCCCCCAGACGTGAAATCTAATGCATGCTATATTTGCGTTTTTAGAACGGTACTGGGCATCCCAAAATTGCAGCAGTCAAAATCAAGCTAGCCACAGTAAAAAACTGAAAAATTTCGCGCCGCTTCGCGGCATGACACAAGTTTCGCAATTGCATATACAAATTTGGAAAATTAATTCCATTAAGTGTCTTGCGGAGGCTCTCCTTGGCGGTAATTGCTGGCCCCAGGGCCAACTCTCTTCATAAAATATTATCTTTAAAGCGGGCTACATGTTTAGCTTGTCTGCCGAGTTCCGAAAAAGGCGACGCGAACGCAAAGACGCGGACTTCGGCAACCGGAAGCTGTTCCAGCGGTGCCCAACTTGTTGGCCCGAAGAGCTAATAGTGGGGACCAGGCCAGGACTATCTCCCCAAGCCATCTCCCCCAGGCTCCTCCAGATCCACAGGGACCATTTATGCGCGGAAATGTCGGTCTGCCTCTTGCTACTTTGAAACCATTTGCACCGTTACCAGTTGTGTGTTACAGTTCGGTGCATAGGTATGTATACAGACTACAGTTATTATTATCATATGTACTATTGAGCGCAGACTGCCACCGGCCATCGTGATTTACTATCCGAGGCTAATGTATATGAAAAACTACCTTCATTTCAACATTTTGCATCATACCGAGATGTGCAACCAGGAAAAGGGGTTACCTGAGGCTTGGCTCCACTCACGGTCTGGTTCCAATATTAAAAATGCGTTTTCCACGACCTAAAATTAAAATGTTCACGCCGCTTCGCGGCGTCACATCAGTGGCCATCGTCATAACGAAGCCATCGTCATCGTCTTCGTTTCGTCGTAACGCTGAATTGAATGAATAACATTTTTAGCTTCTTATCCTCTACAAGGCTAAGAAGCTAAAAATGCCTATGTTTCTGGGTTTTATCAGGCAAACCCGAGCAAAAACAAAATTCGCGCCGCTTCGCGGCGCTAAATAACAAGTACCTACTATAACATGCAAATCCACATTAAAAATGTTGCAAAGGCTTAAATACACGCATAACAAATTGGGGTACACTTTTTTCTCGTCATTTCAGCCGACCCCCCACTCAAAAATTATCGGCGACGCCCCTGGGTACAGCTGACAATTGACATAATTTTTATCAGTGTAAGGCAATGTCGGAACAATACAAACTGCAAGCTGACATCTTTCCTTTTTCGATATCCCAAAAGGTCGAAAACCTAAACAAAAAATGGGGAAAAAAAATCGAAATCGTGTGGTTGCAAAATAAAGTGACCCAAATCCGGGGGGAAATTCGAAATTGGGGGTAGGTAAGGTCCGCAAAAAAAAACGGTTTGGCCGCCCCCCCCCCCCCAAACGGCCGGCTGGATCCGCCCTTGACGTTATTACATAACAAATGATATGTATTGTAGTATTTTACCAACAACATGTGTTAATGAAAACATTTGAGTTTCAAATTGATAAACAATCAAATTTAGCAAATTCACAGCCATTTGAGCTTTTTGTAAGTAAAAAGCTATACCAATTTAAGGATGCCGTCATTTATTCAACGAGGACTGAGGGACACAACTCTATGACGAGCAACTGATACTGACCAAGGTTAATGAATTATCGGTCTTCACTGATCGCCATATTACATTCCAAATTACGCAGAGAACAAAGGAAGCTGCGCGCCAAGGCCATAAAATACTAGGTAGCACCGTCCTATTGCGCAGGTAGGGCAAGTGACGTCACCGGGGCACATTTCTATCCGTCGACCGTCATAGCAAGCTAAATATATGAAACACTACTTCGCAAGTGACATACATGTAAAGTACATCATCAATAATTAATGTCAGACAGTATAAAGTCTCACATTTATGAAAAGAAACTTTAAGAGATCCAAAAGGTATTGCCCCGGTGACGTCATTGTAGCCAATCGTGCAATGACTTATAGGCATCGGGATGACAACCACCTGGTGGCACGCAAGTGACAATAAGTGGCGCTCACCAGCATATAAGTTTAATTTTTGTTGTCACCTTGGTCCCAATAGGATACCGTGCTTGGTCCACAAACCAAACCTACATTTTTTGTTCTTTAACTGATAACGTGTTTTTCGACCATGTAAATTCACCTTGAACTTGTATTTTTCCTGTGAATGAATCTAAAATCAGGTACTAGGTAAGTAGATTTAAAGACATGCCATTGTCCAACATTCTAGTGTTCAAGTCACTGCCTTCTTGCAAAATGATGATGCCCAATGGTGTTGATGATATTGATTAGTTAATGCTTTGAAGATTATCATTTTCAGCATTGCATGTGACCATATAGATGCTTGTATTTTCTGTCATAATGTCAGCTGTTCATGTACATGATGACCGATTATTAGTAGGTATCCTTATCGTGTTCTACTGCATATAACTATGATAGTTATATTATCATTGATGCGAGTGTTAATACACTATTAAATCAATATTTATTATGGTGAGCTCAATATCACTCGCCTGTGTGTTCACTGAAAACCTACGGAGACCATGCATGGTTCTTCGAGAGGTCTCCGAACCCACTAGCCATTCTCTGCAGAGAGCCACACGTTTCGAAACCATGCCGGGTTCTCCATGGTCTCAGAAGACGTCAACATTCTCAGTGGAGAAGGTACAGCTGAAACCATGCATGCTTCTCAGAAACCATGGGCGGTTCTCGAATAAATATCGCGGCGTTAGCCGGAATTGAACATTGGGGACCCTGCACATGCTAAGCGAGCGCTCCACCGTTGAGCTACCAAGGCTTGTACCGGGGGTAGGGAAATAGACGGTACCAAGGCAAATGCTGGGTGAGGTTGATATTTACCGAAATTCCGTGTATAAATATTGTGTTGATATGATGGTATGAATAATGAAAGTAATATTTACAAATCAGAACAATCTAAACAATAATAGTTATTTGGTATTTATTTAAATAAAACGCGGTTCCGTCGATACGATTACCTGCACGGCTGTTTTCCCTTGCACGTAGGTACCTCAGCGTCGAGCCAGGTACGGACTAGGTATTGCAACTGCTCCATGTTCCGACTGCTCGATTTGCCAACAAGGACAGCCTCAAAGGTGGCTTGTTTCACCGTGCAGCGCTGGCGTTTAACGAGCACACTTGTAGGTATCCAGAGGCAGCCGACCCATTTCTGGCGACCTAGAGCTTCAGAGCCTCTGTTAAAAAATATGTGAGGGACAATCCCACTTAGGTAGGATTCGATGAGACCCGCCCTGCGAAATGATTTTGTGATTTAACGCGGAGCGGCGATGGCGGGGTCTCGTACGTGCTCATATATTTATGTATTAGAATATGTCGTGTGTATGTGTGTGATTGGTCGTGTGTGGGGCAGGGGTGAATTGAATGGACGTGTGTGTGTGTGTGTGTGGCTATATCTTACAGTTTGCAGTGTTTTACCTTATGACTTCACCTATTAGTGGGCTGTGCCTGTTGGTGATCATTCTGCATAAAGAATACATAATTACAACGCCACCTGCCATTGCTATAGTGGCGCCATCTTCATGGAATGAATTAAATTCCAGGAGACCATTTACTGTTTTCAGGAGACCATTCACTGTCTCAAGGGCTGGCTGCAGCTGACTGCAAAATCATCCCGCGGGTTCGATCCTCGGTCGTGACAGACTTTTCTTATTCGTTGATTGCTTGATGGTCTCAGAGACCAATGACGGTAAAATATAATGTTGTTTTAGTCTCGAAGCGAGACCAAGTGGTTTCCAAAGCGCGGAAAATGCCTAAAGTGATCGCTGGAGCCCATGGAGGCATCTCGATGGATACCTTTCTGCGAAAGTTCTCACAACAGGTTTTGAGTGTTGCTATGGAAGTGAACTGCTGGTTAACACATTTTAAGCTCTGCCCTGAGCTTGCGCGCGCCGCGCATTACTTCAACATTATCAGCCCAAGCCCGTCCAGAGCCCGGTGATTTCCTTAAAGTTGAGGCCCGGCCCAGGCCTAGCCCAGGCCCAGTTCAGGCCCAGCCCAGGCCCAGCCCAGGCCCAGCCCAGGCCCAGGCCCAGCCCAGGCCCAGCCCAGGCCCAGGCCCAGCCCAGGCCCAGCCCAGGCCCGGCCCATGGCCCGTAGGGCCAGCCCAGCCCGTGGCTAGGCATATCACATTTATTTATGCATGTGAGCACTATGGGTATGTGTTCACGCAACGCCACTCCAACTCTACTCATACAAGGCCATAGTGTACACATTCACACATTTTCAATCGCGACCAATATACTCGCGAGTCGCGACCCAGCGAGCGAGGTTGTTAGTGTTGCTTACATGTTGTGATTCAAGAATAGACCTGTGCTGGTATGACGTCACCACTCGTTTTGGTGACGCAAGATTATTATGACATCATTTATATTAATATCAATACTTTTCAAATTATGACAAATTAGTTCTTTTTCGCAAAAACGAATGCCAGAACCGTAATCAGGACACTCTTTTCCATCATTCCACATGCTTTTCCCAAGGTGTACTATTCCCTTTAAAGGGAAATAATGACCTTTTGATTTTGTTAGCAACAATTTCTTAGGCTACCGTTATGGTTTAAAATGATTTTATTTAAATTTAAGAATTAAATAAAATTATTCCCAAATTCAAAGTTGTAAGTTTGGAAAAAATACAAAACAAGTACCTTGTGTACTTCATGAAGGTCATTGACAAATTCGTCCTTCCCTACCATTGTTTACATCGAGTGCGGCATTTTTGGAGGCTCTGTGACGTTTCCGATCAAACTGAGCGCTGCTCGGACACACGCTAGTAGCGCTAGTAGCGCTTTCGTTCTCCATGGCAACCAGGCGTCAGCCAATCAAAAGCCAGAAAGGGAATACGTTCTGGCTTTTCATTGGCTCACGCCTGGTTGCCATGGAGAACGAAAGCGCTACTAGCGTGCGTTCGAGCAGCGCTCTGATCCGTGAAGCAACCCGTGAAGCATCCGTGATGCATGACTGACTATCAGTATAAGTCATGAATAACAACAACATGCAAAATATACCAACTCGAATAAAATAAGGGCGGAATGAATTGAACCCCAGGCAAGCTAGTATTCGCAAAGCACTCGGCACTGCGCCACAATAGCAAAAGGTGAGGGAAATGCATATTGGATACAATATTATTACGTCACAAGTTTCTGAAGTGTCAACTACTATGAAATACAGTGGCAAAATACCTTTAATAATGATTAACAAGAAAATTCAAACTTTAAAAAAATAATTTGAATAAGTCTTTAGTTAGCTTTCAACTCAAAATCAGATATATTTTGCAATGCTACACAAGAATGGCACCAGTGACGTCATAAACAAAGCCTGCTACGGGACTTGGGTATACTAATCAGGAACAACTCGCCACAATGGTTAAGTGCGCCGAGAAGCATGACAATGACTTTGTAAACAAATCGCCGACGCTAAATAGGTCGCCGTCGATGTGCATCGATGAGCTTCCGATTTAATTGCCAGTTTTGTGTTATTGTTTGCTAGTTATTTGGGGAACAATTATTATTTGTCATGATAATATAAAGTATAGTGTTATATACAGCTACAGACAAATTATACAATACTCCTAATGTTGAAAACAAATGAATCGATTTTCAAAAATTGAGGGTCGCAACCACTAACTATGCCGCCGATGATGTGCATCGATGAGATTCCGATTGTATTGCCACTTTTTCCAATCGCTGTTAGTTTTAGAAGATCGCCGGGCATATAATCACAACAAGCAGAACGCACAATATGTTTTCCACTCCATTGCGTAAAAAAGCAATACGGAAAAAGCCCGCAGTTTGATGAGGACCAAAAGTACTTGCAAGTACCGGTCGTTAAAAGTGTGGAACGCTTATCAACTTTAACTTGAAATATCTTTCGGTAGGAAAGTTTTCATGCAAAATGTGATGAATTTACAATATATTTTGGTCTCGTCTGGCGATTTCAAGTGCTAACTCCATTTTTGTGGAAAAAGGTAATTATTTCCCTTTAAGTAGGCGCTCCATATGCCGCCGTTTTCGTTTGCTCGCTAAGGAAAAAAGTCGGTTAACTGATGCTTGTTTTGAACCAATGGGCTCCCAGTTCATATTGCTCATTGTTTATTTCGCCGTAACCGCACTTACTTTTCGTAACCGCACTTACGTAACCGCACTTACTTCACTTTTCCGCGTACATAATTTCTGTCCTGAGCATAATTGGTGTTTGCCGTATGAGAGAACGCATTAGAATGCGGGCTGGGATCTGAATGCGTGTTCAGTGTGGCGGACAGATGAATGACAGACTTTTCAGTTATGTAACACACTGCAGCCTGTTTTTGGCCTCTCCAGGGAGACTGGAATAGACCCGAATTCGACATCAGACGCGGAGTGAACCACAGGCGTCGGTGTGTCGTAAAGGAAGCAGGCGCGACGTAAAAGATGCAGAGAGCCGGGACCAAGTTCATTCACAGGCGTCGGTGTGTCGTAAAGGAAGCAGGCGCGACGTAAAAGAGGCAGAGAGCCGGGACCAAGTTCATCTGCCCTGTGTTCACAAAGGTGCAGATCGCTTATCAAGTGCGGAGGCGATTCCTGTCAAAGAGAGATAGATGGCTTGTGCTGACTCTAACTGAGCTAGTACATGCAGCGTGTGTCGCTTTTAAAAACGTTCACTTTTCGACTACTGTGAACGGCAGACCGCTTGGGACCCTGATTTTCGGCGATAACTTTTGAAGGCATGAACGAATTTCTCGCAATAAACGTTTCAGAGCCTGCCCTAATTGTTATGCTTCAAGTTGTTTAATGTCAAGCGAAAATTTAGGGCACTTTCCATTCACTCGTAATGTAAAAGATAATTCGAGCTCGGATAGAGGCTAACGCCCGGTCGCTCTGTAGTCCCACCCTCGACTCCGCCCACCACTCGTAACCGACCGGTCACGGGTCGGACAGCGCCGGTTAAAGGTCAGCCATGGCGGAGCTAAGCTCTGACGTCAGAGCATAGCTCTGCCCTTTCACGATGGCCTCTACCTACAGATTGGATTCCCTGCGCGAGTTTTAACATTACGGGTGAATGGAAAGTGCCCTAAATTTGCATTTCACATTAAACAACACGAATAATACAAATAGGGCAGGGCCTGAAACGTACAGGGTGTCTGGAAAAAAAAACATACTCTGGATTTTAGCTCGTGCTTCAATATGCACGTGCCAATTTTTTTTGAAACTTTGCATGCTTATAGCTTGGAACGTGGCAAAACCGATGAACACAGAAACAAGTCCTTTGAGATGTTTTGTAATATTGAAAAGGCGGTTTGTGTGGAAGCCTACATTCCAGGGGGTGTTCCAGGGTGTCCGGAAAAAAAGATACTGTGATTTTCCGTAATAATTTCGGCTATAAACAAACAATATTTTTAAAAAAAATCGAGTATCGTTATATTCACCAGTTCATGGCAAAACAGATAATGCATGACATTTGTACAGAGACTCCCTCTGTCAAGTCACAGCTGACAGTGCAGCCTCCTACAGAAGATGCTCGATGTGTGCCCCCTTCCGGCGGATCAGCTGAGGCAGTCGCACAGCCTGCAGATGGTCGACAGCTTTGTCGATCATCGCTGAGGGCATGTGGCCGACTTCTGCGATGATGGCGCGCTTCAGATCTTCTGTTGTTCTGGGCTTTTCTTCGTAAACACGGTCCTTGACCTTTGTAAACACGGTCTCTCCACAGAAAGAAATCCAATGGACTGAGGTCCGGGGAATAGCGCGCCCATGCCACCTCCGCCTTGAGGCTGACGGAGGCAGTGTCTGTACAAATGTCATGGCTTATCTGGTTTGCCATGAACTGGTGAATATAACGATACTCGAATGTGTAATATTGTTTGTTTATAACCGAAATTATTACGGAAAATCACAGTATTTTTTCCCGGATACCCTGGAATGTAGGCTCCCACACAAAACGCCTTTGCAATATTAAAAAAACATCTCAAATTACTTATTTCTGTGTTCATCGGTTTTGCCACGTTCCCAGCTATAATCATGACAAGTTTCAAAAAAATATGCACGTGTATATTGAAGCACGAGCTAAAATCCAGAGTATGTTTTTCCGGACACCCTGTATATTGCGAGAAAGTCGTCTATGCCAGTCAATGCCTTCAAAAGTTATCGCCGAAAATTAGGGTCCCAAGCGGTATGCTGTTCACAGTAGTAAGTTATGCAACAACAAATATTGTTATCTATTGTTCTACCTAAAATGGAACTAGCACTTTGGTACACTGCAATACAAAATTGAATATGGGATTACACAACATGTGACACCTTACCATTTATGTAACGGTATTACTTCATCGCTATCATTTATTGTCTTCACAGATGTTCCCTGTGTAAGTATTTCAGCGTTTGACATTTCATTTTCGTTTAGGTTTCATTTGCCATTCTTATTCATTTGTATTTTTAGCACTGGAATCCTCGTTATAAAAGTCAACTCGTGGAAACAAATCATCCTCTCTCACGGCGGTGGCAACGCCGGCTCCGTCAGGATGACGTCACTGGTTAGAAGGCCGAAACTGGGCAGGGTGACGTCACTGGTTTCCAGGCTGACGGGCCCGATCGGTCGCGTGCCATCCACCCCCGATGCTTCACATTCCACATTCCGAGCTCGGAGCCGATAAACTGGTAACCGCCGGCCGACCACCTGATTACAGAACGGCGCTGTGTCGTTTATTTGGGAAAGGTCTGATCGGAGATACGGATGCCGATCCGGAGTGGAAACTCAGGCCAGCTGAAGCTGTGTACGCTGATTTGGTCTTTTACAGCTCAACAATTCCAAGCCAGACTAGCTAAGTTGAGAAATTAAGGCGCTACCGGTGTCATATTGCTTTGTTGCATATCGGATGCAAAATAGCAATATCTTGATATGTAAGGATGTCCTGTCCTGTATTTGTACTTATTTGTAGGTCGAGTTACATTGTGTCATTATCTGTGTATATTGCCCATCTTGACAGCAGCGAAAGTTACACTCTCTGCTGACTCTACAGGAAAGGTGCCGTCACATGTCAGTCGGACGTCAGGTAGTCGGGAAACTCACCCGTCAGTCGGGCGTCAGGTAGTCGGGAAACTCACCCGTCAGTAGGGCGTCAGGTAGTCGGGAAACTCACCCGTCAGTCGGGCGTCAGGTAGTCGGGAAACTCACCCGTCAGTGGGGCGTCAGGTAGTCGGGAAACTCACCCGTCAGTCGGGCGTCAGGTAGTCGGGAAACTCACCCGTCAGTCGGGCGTCAGGTAGTCGGGAAACTCACCCGTTAGTCGGGCGTCAGGTAGTCGGGAAACTCACCCGTTAGTCGGGCGTCAGGTAGTCGGGAAACTCACCCGTTAGTCGGGCGTCAGGTAGTCGGGAAACTCACCCGTTAGTCGGGCGTCAGGTAGTCGGGAAGCTCACCCGTCAGTAGGGCGTCAGGTAGTCGGGAAACTCACCCGTCAGTCGGGCGTCAGGTAGTCGGGAAACTCACCCGTTAGTCGGGCGTCAGGTAGTCGGGAAACTCACCCGTCAGTCGGGCGTCAGGTAGTCGGGAAACTCACCCGTTAGTCGGGCGTCAGGTAGTCGGGAAACTCACCCGTTAGTCGGGCGTCAGGTAGTCGGGAAACTCACCCGTCAGTAGGGCGTCAGGTAGTCGGGAAACTCACCCGTCAGTCGGACGTCAGGTAGTCGGGAAACTCACCCGTCAGTCGGGCGTCAGGTAGTCGGGAAACTCACCCGTCAGTAGGGCGTCAGGTAGTCGGGAAACTCACCCGTCAGTCGGGCGTCAGGTAGTCGGGAAACTCACCCGTTAGTCGGGCGTCAGGTAGTCGGGAAACTCACCCGTCAGTCGGGCGTCAGTTAGTCGGGAAACGTCTGATGTTTGCAAACACCTACTATTACGGCTACCATCGAGCCACTAGTTTCTCCGTTAGTATCAGAAGTGCGGCATCAAAGCCGCACGCTGTATGTACTGTCGCTGTATAGACTGTCGCTGTATAGACTGTCGCTGTATAGACTGTCGCTGTATAGACTGTCGCTGTATAGACTGTCGCTGTATAGACTGTCACTGTATAGACTGTCGCTGTATAGACTGTCGCTGTATAGACTGTCGCTGTATAGACTGTCGCTGTATAGACTGTCGCTGTATAGACTGTCGCTATATAGACTGTCGCTGTATAGACTGTCGCTGTATAGACTGTCGCTGTATAGACTATCGCTGTATAGACTGTCGCTGTATATACTGTCGCTGTATAGACTGTCGCTGTATATACTGTCGCTGTATATACTGTCGCTGTATATACTGTCGCTGTATAGACTGTCGCTGTATAGACTGTCGCTGTATAGACTGTCGCTGTATAGACTGTCGCTGTATAGACTATCGCTGTATAGACTGTCGCTGTATAGACTGTCGCTATATAGACTGTCGCTGTATAGACTGTCGCTGTAGAGACTGTCGCTGTAGAGACTGTCGCTGTATAGACTGTCGCTGTATAGACTGTCAGCACCCGCCGTGCATGTATGCATTTTTGGCGAAACGGGTGACCAATAGGGATTTCACCTTTCAACTCAACTTTCGACTTTCCGATGCAGTATCCTTGCAGGAACACATCTTTAAATATCGTTACCCAGTACATTTATAATCATAACTTCCCCGAATAAGCAAGAAATGTGCAGGAGGGTGAGGCCAGGCTATATTGAAGAACGGTAGAACATTCCATGCCAGTCACCCGCTTCAGCCACGGCCAATGGCGGCAGGGGTGGCAGACCGCCGCCCCTGCCGTGACACTGGCTGGGGTGGCAAATGCCACCCCAGTCTAAAATTTTGGCCACCGTCAAAATTGTACCGGTGCGGTTTTGTCAAAATTATGGATTCCGACCGCTGTGAACATATATGGAACAGTTCTCTTCGTCGACCAACGCAAATTTTAATCACGTTAGTCTATATTGCTATTCAAACTATTATATCTAGTCATGACCATAATATTCGCCAATTTGACCGAAACTTTCGCTCTGTATCGGGTAATCTAAATTGACTAACCGAGAGCACGCCGATGCAACAGATGTGCCGGCGCCACTGGGCAGGGCAGGACAGGGTGGCGGCAACGAGCAGAGCAGGGCGGGGCAGAGTAGGGAGGGACATGACAGGGAGGGACATGACAGGACGGGACAGAGGCGGGGCAGAGACAAGACAGGGCAAGACATGGCAGGAATGGCGTGACAGGACAGGGAAGGGCAGAGCAAGGCAAGGCAGGGCAAAGCAAGGCACAGGTGGGGCAGGGCAGGGCAGAGGCAGGGCATGACAGGGCAGAGACGGGATGGGCAGGGCAGACGCATAATACTTTAATTAAAGAAATGCGATACAATTAATGTTAACCCGTGCACAGGCGGGGTTCGCGCCAACCACAGACTGCCGGAAGGGGGCGGGGGGCGGATAGCCGCCCACCTAAGATCTCAAAAACCACACGGTGTAGCGATAAGCGGAAAACTATGTTAGATAACTCGAGACAAGCTCTATCAAAAGCATACCTGCCTTTTATTAGGCCGGTCAATATTCAAGTCACCAGGGTTCATCAAAAGTCAAATTTCGCCATATATTGGTGTCCTTAACAAACCGTATATATATATATATATATATATATATATATATATATATATATATATATATATATATATATATATATATATATATATATATATATATATATATATATATATATATATATATATATATATATATATATATATATATATATATATATATATATATATATATATATATATATATATATATATATATATATATATATATATATATATATATATATATATATATATATATATATATATATATATATATATATATATATATATATATATATATATATATATATATATATATATATATATATATATATATATATATATATATATATATATATATATATATATATATATATATATATATATATATATATATATATATATATATATATATATATATATATATATATATATATATATATATATATATATATATATATATATATATATATATATATATATATATATATATATATATATATATATATATATATATATATATATATATATATAATATATATATATATATATATATAAATACACATACACATACACATACAAATACACATACACATACACATACACATACACATACACATACACATACACATACACATACACATACACATACACATACACATACACATACACATACACATACACATACACATACACATACACATACACATACACATACACATACACATACACATACACATACACATACACATACACATACACATACACATACACATACACATACACATACACTACACATACACATACACATACACATACACATACACATACACATACACATACACATACACACATACACATACACATACACATACACATACACATACACATACACATACACATACACATACACATACACATACACATACACATACACATACACATACACATACACATACACATACACATACACATACACATACACATACACATACACATACACATACACTATACATATATATATATATATATATATATATATATATATATATATATATATATATATATATATATATATATTATGTATTCTGTATTTGTATTCAATCACCAACAGGCATGTGCCCAATTACAGGTGAAGTCAAATCAACAATCAGGTATGCACATACAACTTCCCAACTGGAACAACCTTACATCGATGATGCGTCACATGGTGGGTC
>JAXIVJ010014065.1:20000-35484 GCA_036785665.1 Chirona hameri | reverse complement strand
ATTCTGAAGTCGATTCTTTCCATGCAACGCCCATAGGTGTAATGTTAAAATCCGAAAATGTTGGAGGGGACACGTCCCCCCGTCCCCCCTGTGGCGGAGCCCCTGGTTACCATGACGGAAACTGCGCAGCACATGTTATATCTGTTACCATGATGGGAGCTGCGAACCGAGCGGGCTATTCGTTACCATGACGGGGACTGCGCAGCAGCACATGTGATACCTACCGGTTTACCGGGACGAAAAATCTGCGCATACATGTTTCTTTAATAGGGGCTTATCGACGCACCAACTGAACAGGTTGTGTGGATGACATTGCCACAGCACATGCGGTACCTGCTACGATGAATACAATTGCGCAATGATTGTGGTGATATTCGTTGCTATATCCAGACCGCCCAGCGAGCGGGGGGGGGGGGGGGGGGGAGGGAGGGGGGGGGGGGGTGCATTACCTGTTACCATGTATCTGTGCAAAAGAGACGGCATCCGGCATATGGTGCCAAAAACATCGCAGCAAGCGAGAAATCCGTTACCATGGAAAGAAAAGTGCAACAAACAAGTTATTTGTCAACTTTGAAGTGACAGCACAGCAAGAATGAAGAAGTGACTACGCAACTTTGAAGACGCTTTTCCCATAACGAAAAAGTAAACTGGTTGTTGTGACAAATTTGCGGCATGCCGCAATACATTACGTTTCATCATTATTTTGTGCCTTTGCCGTTACATGGCTGAGAGTTGAGACTGAAATAAAGTTGTAGTTCATGATTGCTTAATGTGGAAATCCTAATTCTTAAAAAGGAATAAAGGGATCAAAATTAAATTTACCACATGTTTTCTAATAAACCGCAAATATTTTCCATCAGCAATGATTTTCACTTGAATTTGAAACTCCGAACCATACAAATGTAGGCTTGCTCCCGTGCGCAAGTCTGGCGCACGGGAGCAAGTTTGGCGCACGAGAGCTAGTCTGGCCGCAGCGCCTTGTCAGCAGACTCTCAGAACCGGGACCGAGACGCCTCTTGAAGCGTCTTCTTTTTGTATCCGCGGGCCAAACCAAACGTGCACGCCACGTTCACACAGCTCTCAGCTTGTGTAACCCCAAAGCACGGCGGCCGGACCGCGGTACAATGACGTCACACGGCAGCCCACCGTCACGTCACGGCCCTCCCCTTCCCAGCCACGTGACCTCCCGTCGGCCCACCTGACCACAGCGCCAGATGTCACGTGACCCGGCTGCGGTGGCGGCGGCCAGAAACTGAACCCGCGGCGGGCGGCGGGGACAGACTGGATTACGGACTGCCCCAGCCGTGGCCCCGGCCCCGATCTAGACCTCAGTCCCAGCGCCGGTCCCGGTCCCAGCGCCGGTCCCGGTCCCAGCGCCGGTCCCGGTCCCAACCCCGGTCCAGACCTCGGCCCGAGTCCCAGTCCCGACCCCGGTCCAGACCGCGGCCCGAGTCCCAGTCCCGACCCCGGTCCAGACCTCGGCCCGAGTCCCAGTCCCGACCCCGGTCCAGACCTCGGCCCGAGTCCCAGTCCCGACCCCGGTCCAGACCTCGGCCCGAGTCCCAGTCCCGACCCCGGTCCAGACCTCGGCCCGAGTCCCAGTCCCGACCCCGGTCCAGACCTCGGCCCGAGTCCCAGTCCCGACCCCGGTCCAGACCTCGGCCCGAGTCCCAGTCCCGACCCCGGTCCAGACCTCGGCCCGAATCCCAGTCCCGACCCCGGTCCAGACCTCGGCCCGAGTCCCAGTCCCGACCCCGGTCCAGACCTCGGCCCGAGTCCCAGTCCCGACCCCGGTCCAGACCTCGGCCCGAGTCCCAGTCCCGACCCCATCCCCAGTCCGCCCCGTCGTAAACGCAGAAGCCCCTCTGGAGCGCCTTGCTGTCCCCACCGCCCCGCGAGACAGCGGGGCCTGTGTCCGCGCCAGCGAAGGGTGGGAAGGGAGCGAGGGCGATCAACAGAAGCGCCTCCGGTGCTGCCGAGTTGTTTGTCGGGAGGCTTACTGCCGTACACACACCACAGCCGAGCCGAGACACGGAGCCGAGCCGAGCCGACCGGGCCGAGCGGACCCGACCGGATCCGAGCGTACACACACCACACGGAGACACGGAGCCGAGCCGAGCCGAGCCGACCGGGCCGAGCCGACCCGACCGGATCCGAGCGTTCACCCGGAGGCCGACGGAGACACACAGACACGGAGCCGAGCCGAGCCGAGCCGACCGGGCCGAGCGGACCCGACCGGATCCGAGCGTTCACCCGGAGGCCGACGGACGGACGACATTTGGACGTGGTCGGTGACCTCACGCCCCGAGTCCTGTACCGCCCACTCCCCCCCCCCCCCGGGTGCTCAGTGGCTGTTGTGTGGTCAAAGGTCACAGGTCACTGTGGGCGGGAGTTGTGCCCGTATGTCAGTGGCGTATTTATAAATCCGTCAAGGGGGAGGGAGCCCTCAAGAGGGCACCCAACCCTCACATGAGGGCGTCTTCAGCGAAAGGTGTTGTTGAGCAGGGGGGGGGGGGGTAAATTATAAAAATAACAAAATAACAAAGAAGTTAATGAAAATAAATTATACAATAAATCGATAACTTGAATTAACTGTTCTTTTCACTTGATGATATTCTCGAATATTTTTGAACCGTGGAATTCGTGGAATTCACCAGGATTTGTGAGAAAATAAAACAAAAAAATCGAAATTAAAAGACACACCAAAATCAAAATTATGGCAATAAAGAGGCATGCATGTCTTTTCCTTTCATGACTGGGATAGAACAAAACTGAGGAATGCTCGCGATAAAGCACAACACCTCAGTTAAAGAAGTGGATGGTAAACAGACAATTTTGCACTCGTGCCAGCCAAAATCCACCCACCCCGTTCCCCGGCTTCACAAAATCAACCTTGCCCTTTTCCTCGGTCTGCCGAAGTCTCAGGCATGCGGAACTCCGCCCTGCCCCGCACACAGGCTTGGTCCAAATCAGCCCTGTCTCCACCCATGAGGTCTGCCGAAATTCACCCTGCTCCTGTTCTCTCTAGCCTCCAAAAATTCAACCAGCGTCACCTGACCTGAGGGTGGCGCCTTGTCTAAGGGCGGCCCGCGGCACTTGGTCTGATGACGTTACCTGGTATGGTCTGAGGGCGGCCGGCGGCTCCAACCTGCGGGCGGTACCTCATTTGAGGACGGCACCCAGGGCCTTGGCCACTCCAGGCCGCTCTCCTTAGCCGCCCCTGTAGCAGGAAGGGCGTCTGCCGGCATTCCAGGCGCCCTACTACGCGGGCCAGAGGCGACAAAGGCGCCCTCCGATGCACCTCTGAAGACGCCATTCCACATAGCTCCAAGGGCGCCCTCCGATACACATCTGAATGAGCCCTCCCAGATGTCCCCAAAGGCGCCCTCCGATACACCCCTGAAGGCGCCCTCACATATACTTCCGAAGGCGCTCTCCGAAATATCTCCGAGGGCGCCCTCCCAAATAGCTCCAGAGACCAGAGCTCTGTGAGACCAGAGGCGCCCGGCCTCACATTCAGCGAAGGGCGCCTTTGTATTTGTGTAGGGAGGACGCCCTCGGTCCTCGGATAGATGTATCTGAGAGTGCTTTTGGACTATGTGGGAGGGCGCCTTCAGAGGTGTATCGGAGGGCGCCTTCGGAAATGTATTGGAGGACGCCTCCGAAAGTGTATTCGAGGGCACCTTTGAAGGCATGTGGGAGGGCGCCATCGGAGATGTATCTGAGGGCGCCTTTGGGGCATGTAGGTATGTGTGAGGGCGCCTTCAAAGTTCAAAGGTGCATCGGTGGGCGCCTTTGGTGGTATGTTTGAGGGCGCTTTCAGAGGGGTATGTGTATCAAAGGGCGCCTTTGAAGGCATGTGGTAAAGCGTTTTCAGAGGTGTATTGGAGGTCGTCTTTGGAGCTATGTGGGAGGGCGCTTTCAGATGTGTTTCGGAGGGCGCCTCTGGAAGTATTTGGGAGGTCGCTTTGGAGGTATGTGGGAGGGCGCCTTTGGAGGTATGTGGGAGGGCGCCTTTGGAGGTATGTGGGAGGTCGCATTCAGAGGTGTATCGGAGCGCGCCTTACATTCAGTGGAACGCGCCTCATATTCAGCCGGAGCGCCCCTCACATTCAGCGAAGGGCGCGTGACCCCGCCCCTAAATACGCCCCTGCGGCGTATGTATGTGTTATGGTCAGTTGACCTTTACAGGTCGATGTCGCGCGTGTGGACTGGTGGGGCGGTTTGTTACAGGTCTCGATGGACCATGGCGGCGTGATAGTTCAACTGTCCGATGTTTTGCCCACTCCTCACTGTTGTGCCTCTCGGGTGCTGGTGGATCCAGGAGGAATCGGGCCATGGCCACGAACACGACTGAAATCGAGCGAAAATTTATCGATTTCTTTATTTTAAAGAAAATTTAAGCAGCTATAAATTGGCAAGCTTCGTTTTTTTTTGCAGTTCTCAAGCACAAGAAAACGAAATACAAGGATTTTTGTTATTTTGTACTTTCTGGGATTGGGTCCCTCAAACCAGCTGGTTTACTTCGGTTTGGATCCGCCATTGCTTTCTCGAACGATCCGAGTTCGAATCCCGGCGTCGGTCCGATGTTCAGAGTCCAGACGGCCGCTCTGGTTCCTCTCCGCAGCGTGCCAGCGGCGCGGCGGTGGCAGCCGGCCGCCCCCAGCCGCCCGGGGCCGGGGCACGGGCGCAGGGCATTGCATCAGAAAACCGCACCGACTTAGTATATAATGTAATTTGTGTGTGACATGCATAATGCATATGCATATCAGGGGCTGAACACTGTGACTAGGTATGCAGGTGTAATGTATTTACGTGTATCTACTGTGTCGCCGTCTGTCTGGTCGGTCTTGTTTGACGAAATAATATTGCTAATACAAGATTACTTATAATAGAGTCTCTTCCAGGGTAAGCGAGTTATGAATGAGGCAGATTCCAGAACCAGTCATGCGTCGCGGGTACGTGCCCCGAGGGCAGTGGTGGGGGACGAGGTAGGCAGGAGGGAGAGGGGGGGGGGGGCGGTACGGCCGGCGCGGCGTCCTGTTTAACCTTGACACGTCGCCAAGCGTTCTGAAAATACCTGCGGCTCGCGGCAGGCACGCTGCCAGGGGTTGGAGCTGGGGGTCGGAGCGGGGAGGGGGCAGTCCAGACTCACGCGGGAGGTCGTCGGAGTGAACCCCGTCTGGATGTCTAAACTCCCACTCACCACTCACCACACTCAGCAGTTCACTCGCAGCCACTCGGACCACTTTCAGTGTTTCGTATTTTTCCCGCCCGAGTCGGATCGGAGAGGATTCGTCGGCGCCGGCCGTGTGGCCAAGACCGGTTTGTTGCAGAGTTGAACTTTGTTGCAGAGCTCTGTTTTGCAACGGCCTCAGCCGGTTGCAGCGGGGGCCGGTTTTCTTAAAAAGGGAAATTATCTTGGTCAGCAGCCGTGAAGGATTTATCCGTTCGTCATCGAGCGCTCAGCTGCGGCTTCAGACGGCATCGGCAGACGTGCACAGAGGACCACATGGTGGTGGCTCGATGAAGACGTGCAGAGGACTACATGGTGGTGGCTCGATGAAGCGCCTGTAATCCGTCGCACATATTCCCAGTGGGCGAAAACCAGGCAGAATTGCCTGAGTGCAGACTATAATACGTGCCACTAGCCAACTGTCCAGCGCACTGACGTAGGTTCTGACTCAATGGGCGGGCCCGCAGTGGCGTTCTAGCCATGTTATACCAGCCAGGAACCGTGACCGAGCGCCATCCACCCCAGGCCGGGGGGCAGGGTGGTGACGGTACCGCTGACCGCCACAGCACCCGTGGAAACGTCCGAAACAGGAATATCACACGCCCACGGCCGAGCGACTACGGCGCACCACACACCCACACACCCCCCCCCCCAGTCAGCCCAGCGGCACGGCACCACACACCCATACAACCCCAGTCAGCCCAGCGGCGCGGTCACGGCGGCAACTGGCGCGTGAAGAAGCTCAGAGGGGACCGGAAAGGGAGGGGAGGGGAGGGGCGCGGGGAGGGGAGGGTCAAGGTGGAGGAACCGCCTCGAAGACGGCCGCTGGCAGCGCGTCGCTAACGTTCGGGGATCGGCAGCGGCGGCCAACATTCCGGCCCGGCATTTATAGTCGGCGCCGTGACGTCAGCAGTTCATGACGACAGCGGCGGAGACCACGTGACCAGCGCAGAAATGGCGGCGGCGGGAGCTCTGGCGGGACCGAGCCTGGTCGGCCGACCACAGCCGACGCCGTGCTACTGAAACACCAGCAGCGGTCCGCAAGACGACAGATCGTGATATGTAGTAGACAGTAGCGAACGAATAACGTAGGCAGGACAAGTTATCGCTAGAGTAGCTTTGGTAGAGACAGGGCAAGTAACGTCAAAAGGGAGTCGTCGGGCGACCCCTGCAGCCTGCCGTCTACCGTCCAAGGTTCAGTGTGTGTGGCGTCACGCCCTGAATGCGCACCCCTGCCGCCGCCCCGCGGTACACCGCCCGGTGGCCACGTCCATGTTTTTGTGTCGACCTCGGGCGGCCGCGCCGCGTCTGGGCGGCGGTGGCGGCGGCTGGGCGGCGAGCGGAGGGGAGGCCGGAGTCAGGGCCACGACCGCGCACGTCTCTCAGCCTCTTCCGCCGCCACTGACCGACCTTGCGGCCGTTTCCGCTTCCTGCTGCGGCTCCGTCGAGGTCGCCCGAGGTCACCCGAGTCCGACCCCGCCGCCGCAGCGCCCGCAAACAGTCGCACATGTGGTGAGGCGATCCCGTCCGGGCGACAGACACCATACAAACAGTCGATATCATGAAACACTCGTGTATTTGCCAACACAATACCATCGGTCATACTATATACTGCTCTGTACCAGTGTCAACGGAGGGCCGCCGGCCGGGCGCCGGAAAGTCAAGAACGGTTCCGTCTCGGTCGTCGCATAACAGCCAGAAATGTAAAATGTCGAAATAAAATTCCAGCCGGAGCGACCTGCCTTTCGAGGCGAGGCCGCCGGCGCGTCCGTGTTAACATTAAAATAGGAAATAAACGAGAACCTAACGAGACCTACGGTTAGTACGGGGTCATTGGGGCGCGTCCGCTGGTAAAACCGAGCCGGGCGCGCGCAGAAGACTGGGCACCACTGAGCGAGCTTCCATCGGCCGGTCGGCGACGGCGCGCCCGGCAGCCGGGACCTCAAAACAGGCCCTAAGGCGCTGCTGGGTCACGGTCGCCGCCGCCGGCCGCTCCACCAGACGTATTACAAATTACAAAATCAGGACGACTTGATAAATAATGATACATCTATAATGTAACTAAACTGATGCTCGATACAAATAAATAAGTGACATAAATATAAGCATTACGATATATGGATGAATGACATTGGAGCAGTCCCCGCTTGCCGAAGACGGGGCGAATGACCATGTTAATACCCCCCGGGAGGCCGGTCTTGTAGCGCGCTTCTCTCGCTGCACCACGGGGGCACGTCGCGTCCAGACTGCCCGACGTCTAGTAGGCACTACTGAAGCTACCCAAATTTTCTGTTAAAAATAAACCAAATAACTATTCTCTATGAGGATAAACGTCCACTCTCACGACGCGTGGCTCTCACAGCTATTTAAAGTGACACAGCGTCCGGCCGCGCCTCGCAGCGCGCCGGAGCGTTCACTCACGCGCGCCAGCGCCGTCCGCGCGGCGGCATCACTCTCCTCTTGGTCCCGTGAGTAAGGAAGGCACAATGGTGGGGCGCCAGACGGAGCCCCGGCGCCGCGGCCGCCGCCTCCGCCGCGGTGCCGCGGGCGGGCCGGCGTCGGGCACCCGCCGGAAACGTCGGGAGGGCGGCCCGCACGCATCCGGCGTTCTCCCGAGCACCGGTTCCCGCGCGACCGCGACCGACGGCGGCGCGACGCGGGCGGCTCAGCCGGCGTATCACAGCGCGAACGTGTCCTTCCTCATGCGGGAGAAGACCGGGAGGCGTAGGTGGCGCGGCTGGTCGAGCGGACTGCAGCTGGGCGGACTGCCGCTGGTGCTGCCCGCCGACGACAGCGACATCGTCTCCAGGTCGGATGAGAGCGAGTCGGGCGTCGGACTCGGCGGCAGGGCCAGCAGCAGGCTGAGGTCGCGCTGCGGCGGGAACTGGAACACGTGCATCGGCTGTGGCACGGGACTCGGCGTCATCGTAGCGGACTTGTACACTTCGTCGGAGAAGAGCATCGACGTCGGCGAGCTGGAGCCCGACATAGAGCCGGGTGAAGTCGGCTCGCCGGCAGAGCCGAGCGTGGCGCGCGGCCGGCGCTGCTCCTCCGTGTTGTGCACAAAGTGGCAGCGCGCGCCGTACGGGCAGTAGCCGGTGGTGTGGAACGTGCGGCACAGGTCCGTCTTGTACTTGGGATGGCGCGACATGTTGCGCAGCTCGTGCATGCCGTGCGCGAACTGGCACTTCTCTCCGTACTTGCACTGGCCGGACTCTTCGAACGGCCTGCACAGCTCTGTCTTGTAGCGGCTCGAGTTCTGCGGCGATAGCTTGCGTTCGGCGACGGGCTCGCTGTGGCTGCGGTCGAGCCGTCGGTGCAGCAGAGGCAGGCCGGCGGAGGGCGGCGGCGGCAGCTGCAGAGGTGCAGGACTGACCGGGCTCTCCAGGCTGATGTCTGCACTGCTGGCCGACTGGCGGCCGAGCGCGGGGAGCCCGCCGAACGGCTGCGGCTGAGGCTGCTGCTGCTGCGGCGGATTGCTGCTGCGTCGCGACAAACTGGGGCGCAGGTACGAGTAGGCTGAGCTCGGCGGCTGCGGCTTGGACGAGCTGTCCAGCCCTGAGCCGCCGAACAGGTTGGGCGAAGGGGTCATAACCTGCAAAGACAGAAAAACAGAACGTCAGAAACGATCACAGCATACCATAAAGACACAGAGCCAGAGCACCCGCGGAATGTATACCAATAGTTTAGATAGAGTTAAGGACACCGGCAACTTTGCAGACTAGTAAAACGCAACAGAAACACGTCCTTGGCGCGACGCTCGGCGGCGGGGCGGCGGGGCGGCGGGGCGGCGGGGCGGCGGGGCGGCGGGGCGGCGGGGCGGCGGGGCGGCGGGGCGGCTCGGCGGCGGGGCACGTGAGGCTTCTCTCCGCCTCTCTCCCAGACACGGAGGCACCGCCGAGTCGCGGCGAGAAAACACATCCCCAGGCATACCAGAAGCCACCGCACCACACGCCATGCTCATCAGATCAGATGAGAGCGGCCGACCCAGAACGAGCCGTCTGAAGCCCGCGGTTCAGATCCCAGAACTCATCAGATCGTGCTGATCGAATGGACAGAAGCGGTGGGCGAATCGCTGCAGACTGCCCGGTACGGCACGGCACCATCACACGGAGGATCGCTTACAGCATGGGCTGCTCCTCGCCGCTCGTCCAATCAACTGAGTGCCCGCTCACCACGGGAGACCACGACTGACCGACACGGACGGTAACGCCCAACTAAGAGATCACGTCTTCTTTATAGTGCAACACATGTACCAACACGGATGCTGAAAGTCGAAAATCCAGTTTTGCACGGCACCAGCTCGATCACTTTTGATAAACCGGTGACACGGGCCCCGACGGTGCTGTAGGTAGTGAAAGCATGGGCATCACGATTCTGGTTCCGCGAGAGAACAAAGACAGGATAGAGTGGCGCGCGGTGCCTCCAGCCATGTCCGCTCCGTTCATCACGCAGTCGCCGGACAGGCGGGCGCCCCTCCTGATTCAGAAAGTGGCGAACCTTGGCCAATGGGATCAGATGGCACTGGCGAACTCGGTCCTGCACCGGCTGTGTTGCAACTGCGACGGGACAGCCCGGCGCGAGGCATCCTGTCGGGCATTGTGCAACCACCGGCAGTCGAGACGCACTCCGCCGATCCCGCTGCCGAGCAGTCTCAACACCACAAACTTGTCTGACCCCGTCCGCTGGTAGACAAAGCCGCCCAGAGATCTGCCGGCGGCGGCTGAGCAGCGGCGGGCATCCTACAACCGGCTGCACGGCCGGGCAGCAGAGCGACGGAGGAACGGCGGCAGAGCACCGGAGCAGCCCGCGCCCGGCCTTGAATTTAAAATAGCCGATTTGGTGGTGTCTCGCGGCGCGCTGCCGGGACGAGGAGCGAGGCGAGACGCGCGTCCGCCGAGACGAGTCGTATAGTGACGGCCGCTCGTTCCGACTCGCCGGTTTCTCCTGGGCTCGGCACAGAAAACGAAAACGCCGCCCGCCGCCCGGTTCGGCTTGGTGGCCCGCGCGCTACGCCGGCACGGCGCGCGTGGTTTTCACTTTTCATTCCCGTCGCAGGGGACGTGGCAACTCATCAGATTAGCACATGAATACTGCTGGGGCCATTTCGTTAGAAGGGACTTCCGCATTATCCTTATAGTTGGACGGCATTTATTACAACCAGTAATAATGATTGCGACAAGTCATTACAAGAAAGTACCGACAATTAGCAATGTTCGTTGGCCGATTCAATCCCGAATAATTAAATATAGGAATTAAAGTGGAAGAGTAGCCCGTATGGATAAAAGAGGCAAAGAACAGCATATCGAATGTTGAAGAAGCGAACAAGTAGGGTCGCAATTACTCGAAGTCGCCATTGTCTCAGTTCAGCAATGGTAATGCCTACTCTATTTATATAGAGGATGCATTGCCATTTTTAAAGAGAGCTTAAACCAAACCAAGATGACATTGAAATTTACACGACACACACCATAGAAATGACTGAAACAAGTCGATAAGCAAAACCCGTCACAGTGGTACCGGAATTTTAAGTGACTAACTGTCTATTAATTAGGCAAACAATAAGCACGCTATATGACAGGAAAGCTGACGATATTTATTTTTTGAGGTTCCCCGTTTGCCGACAACGCCAAGGAAATTGCATCCCTACACTTCCTCGCGCCGACTTGTACACCCGTGCGGAAAAACACCACAACAAACACCGCTAAAAGGGGAAACTTAACATTTCGTTACGTGGACAATCACCTTCCCATTCACAAACGGTACCTATAGTCCAATTTAATTTTAATCCCTACTTTTCTTTCAAAACATGGTAGCACAGGAACTGGGAAAATTGACAATTTGAAGCAACACAATGCTTTACTTCGCCGCCAAAGAAACAAATAACTGTGTAGAAATTGACATTTAGAAACCGCAATAGCATACCTGAAAAAATGCCGCATGGCAAACGGACCCAGCCAATTACTTTGCTATGATAAAGGAAAGCAAAACATAAAAATTTGCGGGCAGACGGGACAGCGTGCACTTACAAGGATATTTTCCATTGATTCCATTGTGATTGACAGTAAAGACACATGCTAAATATATTACGCTTATCATACAATGAATTGCATTGTATCACTTTGTTACTGATAAAGATGACTAAGCGAAAACGAGTGAATCATTCTACGAAACATTTTCCGGCTATTTTGAAGACATTGCTGCATATAAGGCAACTTCCTAATTGACAATTATAAATTTCCGCCAGTTAGGACTGGGTCGGGATATAGGCCGAAGAGGTAATGTTCAAGGGAAAATAAATATAAATACCACCCGTAAAGGGGAAGAAATACAAATCATAGCCACAACGAAATATTCAAACTATACAAATACAAATAATTAATCGGGACACCAGCACTAGAGCCCAAAACTTTCCAGTCAGTTCATTTGATTGTAATAAATAAGGGGAGAAATAGCGCAGCCTATCATCCCCACCGACTAAAATTATCACGTGCGCCCGTACCTACTGGTGGTCAGGAAACCAGTGCGCGATGGAGATCCAGCACAGGGACCGCTGCCACTTCCCGGTCGATCTTTGGTATTGTATCACAGACGCAATGCAGCTCTCCACCGGTGGCTCTGTCTCAGCACATGTGGAGCCGGCGCCGCGTGCGCGTCTCCTACCACTACCAAGGAGCTCTCACCGCCTCGACCTCTACCGCACAACTACCACCGGCCGCCGTCGCCGGCCGCCGAAAGCGACCGGCCGGCAAGTCGACGAGCGGCGCAGATCTAGGTCATAGAATGGCTATAGTGCGGACGAAATCTGGGATCGCGCCGGGCCGGTTACTGCCACTTTCGAATCGGTTGCCGTTGCCGTTGCCGGGTGGGTGGGTGGGTGCCGCGCGGTGTACACACGAGGCGGGCCCGTCGAGCAGCAGCTAAGGTCAACTTACCCCCCAGAGATCCAGGTAGCTCTTGTGATCCTTGAAGGAGTCCTGCTGCAGGATTTCCAGGATCTCGGAATACATGGCAGCGGATAAAATGTAGCAGAGAGGTAGCACACTATATCTCGCTGAACCACGATCCGCGCCCTCACTCCCCTCGCGTACCCTCCCAGCCCTCGTTGCCAACTGACGCTAAAAATCCTGTCCGGCCAGAAGATATTGGTGTGCTATGCGTCAGCGGGCGGGGCGCCGCCGCCGGCAGCCAATCATGTGGCGCAATAGCGATGACGTAGAGGGGGCTCCGACTCCCGCCACGGCCGGCGCTCGGGCGCGCCGTCGGCCGCTGAGGGGGAGGGGGACGAGGGGGAGACACGTGGTGGGGAGCTCACCATGCATGCCGACAATAACAAATAGGTACATGATGCACTAGGAATAGGTAAGGTGCCTGGCCAAAACTCAAAATAATCTCCGCCGATTATTAACCAATGAATACAACTGCAAAGTAGGAGTATTGTTTTCTTAAATTATTTATTACGGATCAAACGATACCCTTTAACATCTGGAAGCTGCGATTAGGTAGTCATGCATAGGCGTACACAAGGGGGGGGGGGGGGCAAACGGGGCAATTGCCCCCCTGAAGGTCTGTACGTGCCCCCTTTGGTCCAAAAAATGAATGATTTTTTGATATTTTTGTTTAAAGAGAAAAATGGTGAAAATATGCCCTTTTTAAATATAGTAGGCCAAATCCGGTGAGTTTTTTTGGCGGGGGTACTTTATGCCCCTGAGCAAAAATTGCCCCCTCCTGGAGTGAATCCTGGGTAAGCTACTGTGGTCATGTATATACATTATACATGCATGCGATAAGATGAACACAAAATATCGGTACAACTGTGTAGGTATTCAGTTACGTTATTACATGTGTAAATTAGTCGCTATTTTATTCGCCTAAAATTGATATAGATTATTTTCACCCGAAAAAAGTTAAAACCAGCGTGCATTTTCGTTCGTATTGTGCATACATACGCTGGGACGCATCAATGTAATCAATGTATCATGTTAGATTGTTATGACGCGAAAGGCCAGAGGAAGCATGCCAAAGGAAGCGTCAGCCAGAAGCCCATAGCATGGATTACCTTATTAGGTAATCCACGCCCATAGCTAGTCCCACGATTTTGTCATTTTCTCAGTTCTATTTCTTATTGGCATGTGATGCATTCTGGATTCTGATGCCAAAATGAAATTGTCCCTACAAACAGAACAAGGTCACTGTATTTTCCGGTAAAAGCTTCTAAGACAGATAATAGGCGCTCAAGGGACGTACATTTACACTCAGAACGGAATCTGCCAGAAAATCAACCTCAAACACAAATCTTTTCATTTGACATGACTGATCAAAACAGAAGGTTTCAATGGCCTTTTAATGGCGCGTACATTGCAGTAAGTAATCAAAGAGCGGAGTTTTTGTTTAGGCAAATAAAGTTGCATTCTGTTCGGGAACATTTAATTCACAAACAAACAAACTGTATTTTGATCGAGTATGATTTACTCACTCGTAAATGCTCACTTATACATTTACAGTGCGCCCGTACCTTCGCTAAAGCGCCTTGCTGAAATGACAGCTTCTGCGGGCTTAACATAAGTTTAACTTCCTGTGCATCAATCGTATGATGAGCAACACATTCATTGCGAAAGCTTGCCCAAGTTTTCCCTCACGATTCAAAGAAGGCCAAGCTTACGCCGTACGGCCGCCTAGTAAACTTGTTTTGCGATAGACTTCAGACCACGAGGTGGGTGTCGAGCAGAGTAGTTCCTCGGTCTGCCACCAGATGTCAACAGCTGACGGCGACGCGGTCAGAACGTCGCGCTGAACCGCGGCCGTTCTGAGGAGATCATACCGGTCATACGAGCCAGGTGTCAGACTGGCGGATCCAGGGACTCAGGGGGGGGGGGGGCATTTAGGGCAGCCGTCCCCCCCCCCAGCCCAAAGTGGCCTGTTTCACCACCCCCCGCCAAAAAAAAACGACCAAGCCTCACATGAAAACACGATCGGTAATAATGTATGACTTTGCCTCTGTACCATAAATAAAAGTGTCGATGGGATGGAAACAAATATCGGAGGCCATTCTTATAAAAAAAAAATCGAGCCGTGGCTCGTTTTTTTTAAAGAATGACCTCTGGACTGGAAATTTATTATGTTTGGACAATGTGTAAAATACCTGCATATTATTTTGATTTGCTTCATGGGTAGAGCTTTTCAGAAAAAGTTGATGGGGCAAAATGCCATATTGGCCGGATGTTTTCCATTATTGAGGTGAAAAATTGTCATATGCCATGCCAGGAAACCTTCAAATCTGACAAAAGTTGGTGGGGCATAACACAAAGTTGGTGGGGCAGTGGCCACATATGAATAGGAAACTCCACCCGTGCTTTGCTGTTGCATTTCCGAGGCGCTGTTTTGACGCTAAACATCTCCCGGGCCGGGTCTCGAGGCCATTCTAAAAAAAAAATCGAGCCACGGCTCGATTTAATTTGTATGAGAATGACCTCAGTCATTGCTCGTCTTTAAGACGAGCAATGACCTGTTACCGAATGCCTCTTAATCGCTAACGAAGTGTGCTACAATATACCCGAAAGCTCGATTTGTTCATTATCCTGTGGAGTAAGTCCTCTTTGTATTTAATCTATATCACCCACTCCACATGTCTTTTCGAGGATCCCAGATGAGTCCCTGAACAGGTCGGAAGGGCGTTGAAAAGGTCGGAGGGGCCACTAGACGATCTGAAGGGACCCCGAGTCTTTCAACAGTAAGAATGCAGTTGTCCAGGGAATACAGCTAAAAAATTTCACGCCGCTCCGCGGGCCAATTTAACTACGAATTATATTATTATATGCGGGTTAAAAAATCGTGCCGTTTCTCGGCGCATTTATGAGTTATGTTGCTACTTTCCTATATCATTGGGCAAAATAGTTAGTTTTAATACTTTTTACCGCACTTTTAAACGCATACTAACATTTTTACAGGTCCGCACCATACGCAATGTGACGCACTGATGAGAATACATATCCAGGGCATCAGATATACACAAATCGTACCGCTCCGCGGCGCAATTAAATTAAGAGTTCCAGGTCTTGAACCTAAAAAAAATCAAAGTTTGTATACGTACAGCTGATTCCAAATTGGCGTCACTGGTTCCAAAGTTGATATGGCAGTTTGCTAACTCCAGCTCCTAAAAGTTGGTATGGCCATGTCATAATGCATTCTGTATCCTTGTAACGTACCTTTCCATCCGTTTTGTTTGTCCCTTTCAACGCTCGGGAAGGT